>JAEQBH010006221.1:0-85501 GCA_016808115.1 Tetrastigma voinierianum | reverse complement strand
ATGCCAATGGCACCAACTGTGGACCATTACCCGATCCACTGCCTACGACTCGCACGGAAGGAAAATGTGGGTTGATTTTCGACCTTAGAAAATCCGTCCTCGAGGAGGACAACTTTTTCTTGGAGTCGCTACTTTACTTTTGTTGTTATTTTATAAAGGAAAACTAAGTAAGAACAAAACCCCAATGACTCCAAAGATGGAAAAAGCGGTCTCGCGAAAACTAGATTTCGGTCCGGTCGATTACTTATCTGGGAAGGCAATTCTCATATGAGGTAGCACCCTCTAGGCCCGAACTCCTATTCTACTAGTGAATTGCATGTAGGAGCATACGGGTCACAGATCGGAGAAGTCTCCCAAAGCTTAACATACAAATTTAGACTGCACTCAACCTAATTGGTATCTAAAGATGCTTAAAACACTCAACCAAAAGAGCAATGGCGTGCTCGTGGTCCCCGACCACGCATCAAAGGTTAGCCAAAAAATACAAGAAGCATGCATGACACCCAAACATAAGGCATCTATGTGAAATTCATTACCCCGCATTAAATATACCCGTGGTCCCTAGCCATGTATAGCAGGAATAGATAGGGCAACAATACATCATACATCATGCATTCAAAAACCAAATATCGATCCTATACCAAAAGAAAGGAAGCAAATGAAATGAGGTAAGTGAGTTCGCTTACTTTAAGACACATTCCTTTAAAATCCCACAACTAAACCATACATACCAATCCCACATTGCCCACTGTACTTTCACTTTGTTCAAACCAAAACTGAACTCAGATTCCTAAAGACAAATTCTTTCTTACGTGCTTCGGGTAAATCTAAGAGCACGCCATGATAGATTCGGGATTGAAACATGATAAAATATGGGGCTGCCCATGAGCTGTCTTGCAAAATCGGTTGAATCTATTCTCAACTAGTCCAAACGATTGAGAAAAATTCTGAAACATTGTCAGAAAATTCCTCACAAAGTTCGGAATCCAACAAAACAAAAGGAATGCAATTCCGATTTCTAGTGACCAAGAACTAACCCAAACAAAGAAAAGTATCCAAACTATCATTCCAAAGAAACTAATCCTAAATGAACTCGAAGCTGGAGCCCGGCTTTCCCAACCAATTCCGCACGGGGTTGAAAAAGATTTCAAAAAAAAATTTCAGAACCATCCTTACAAATTCAGAATCTAGCACAACAAATCCAAGTGATCGATTCTAGCTCTGATGAGGGAGAACCAACCAAAACCAACCGAACCACGCAAACTGCCTTTCCTGCAAACCTTACCTAAATGAACCGACTGATCTGGTTTTCCAACTAGTCCATATCATTGAGAGAGGCTCTCAAAATTTTCAAGAACTTTTATAAAAGAGTTAGAAATCTAACAAAACAAACGGTGATCGATTCTCAGCTCGGATGAGTGAGAACCAACCAAAACCAACCAAACTACGCAAACTGCCTTTCCTGCAAACCTAACCTAAATGAACCGACTAATCTTGTTTTCAAACCAGTCCAAATCATTGAGAGAGGCTCTCAAAATTTTCCAGAACTTTTATAAAAGAGTTATAAATCTAAAAAAACAAACGGTGATCGATTCTCAGCTCGGATGAGTGAGAACCAACAAAAACCAACCAAACTACGCAAACTACCTTTCCTGCAAACCTAACCTAAATGAACCGACTAATCTTGTTTTCAAACCAGTCCAAATCGTTGAGAGATACTCTCAAAATTTTCCAGAACTTTTATAAAAGAGTTATAAATCTAACAAACAAATCTAAGTGATCAATTCTCACGATGAGTGAGAATCAACCAAAACCAACCAAACTACGCAAACATCCTTCCCGCAAACCTAACCTAAATGAACCGACCGATCCGTTTTCAAACCGGGCCCAAATCGTTGAGAGACTCTCAAAACTTTCCAGAACTTTATAAAAGATTTAGAAATCTAAAACAAACGGTGATCGATTCTCAGCTTTGATGAGTGAGAACCAACCAAACCAACCAAACTACGCAAACCGCCTTCGCAAACCTAACCTAAATGAACCGACCGATCTGGTTTTCAAACCAGTCCAAATCGCTGAGAGACTCTCAAAATTTTCTGAACCTCCTAAGAGAGTCGTGAATCTAACAAAACAAACGGTGATCGACTCATCTCTGGAGAGTGAGAACCAACCAAAATAAGCCAAACTACCCAAACCGCCCAGCCAGAATCGTTGAACCGGCCACGTATGAGCGTGAAAAACCTACTAAATGGTTGAGGAGAAACCTCAAATTTGACCAGAATGTATCATCTTAAAGAATAGAGTGGGAGCTAGGTATATTTCTTACCTCTTCCACAAAACTAAAAGAAACAACCGAGCATCCAAGCAGCACAAGAAACGTAAGGCTTCGGAGCCCTAAAAGTGTCCCGCCAGTCCCTTCCACTTTGATCTTTCTCCCTTTTATACTGATTCCCACCTCAGCATCTGAACTCTACCTGGTGTTTTCCACCTTCAAGATTTGGAAAGGGCTCAATCAGTCTCTAAACACCTTCCTCATTAACTTTCCTCATTTTCCATGCAAGCCGAATATCTTAAGATTTCAAATTTGCTTCACCACCAAGTATCCACATGGATTCATGGGTGGGCTGCATGTAACTTAAGACAAGGCCCAAATGGACCCACAATACTGCCCATGGTCGAACTGAGCTCATGGCCCGAACCATAGGATTCGGGGTCTAAAATCACAAAATGCTTCTCCACACAAGCTGGCTCGACTAACCGGTTGAACCAGATGCCAACCAGTCCATCCGGTTGAGGAAAATTATGAAATTTTTATAGAATGTTCCCTGAAGAATAAGGAGACCAACAAAAAAAACGGTGCACCATTCCAAGTCCGGATGAGGGAGATATGATCGAAACAAGGAGGAGTGCTTACCAAAATCACCCAAAAAAACAATGTTGTATACGTATTGCCCTGATGAACCAGTCAAACCAATTAGTCAAACGGTTGACAAAAATTATGAATTTTTAATAAAAAAACCTCCTTGGCAAATAAGGAATCTAACAAAACAAACAAAGGAACACCTGAAGTTCTGACATGTGAGATATGATCGAAACAAGCTCAAGTGCTCCGAATTTGACATAATTTGTCAACCGATTGAGCTAAACTCCCGAGGGGGCCCCACTTGCTTCCTATAGCACGATACAATAACTAAAAAATAAGCCACGATGACTCTAAAGGAACTACATACGAACTCAACTGGACCACATACTGTGCTCCCACCCGAGGCCTCGCAGACGCACTAAACCTAAAAGCGGCCTTAATGGTGTTATATGAGAACGACGGGTGAGCCGCGAAGCACCCATGCGATAAATGCAATTGGCTGAGGGGCAAAATTCGAGGGTCTACACCAACATCTGATGGTCTGGGTCCCGACCCTGGCTTCTTTCCCTTAGAGTCCTGCGGAAGAGTCCGCTTCATAATCCTCAGATACGCCTCCTCAATGCCATGTAGGTTCAACCAATGATCCAAAGTCTGGTCTCGTGGGAAGCTCCATGAGATGCCTAGCAGCAGGTCAAGATCACAGATAATCATGCTTCGATATGATCGTGCCTAAGGGTCTATCTATAATCAGGCAATCTTTTCCCTCTGTACAGGAGACGAATTAAGGATCGACCATCTCGGCCTCTGCCTGAGGGCCTCTAACTCTCTCCGGGATACATCCACTATAGTATTAAAAGAATACTGTTTGATAAACTCCTATCCCAAATCTACCCATGTCCTACGCCTAGAAGGGTCCAATGATGCAAACCAACGTTTAGCGGCACCACTCAGTGACAGAGGGAAAAGCATGATCTTCTGTGCCTTATCCAATCTATGTCAGCGCATAATAGCACTGTACAACTGTAAGTGAATACGAGGGCACCCAATTCCTGTGTACGTCTCAATGTTCGGCATACGGAACTGAACTGGCAAGGCTGCCACTAGAAGGTCATCATATCCGTCCCAACCCATAACTCCATCAGGAACATGCAGAGACCTGATCCTCTGCTCAATCCTATCGATACGGGCTTGAGTGTCATCAATAATTGGTGCAAAGGCCATAACAGAATGTGGCGTGGTCTTTGTCTGACCATGTAGTACAAATGCTCCAGCCTGTGGGACTGACTGAACAAGTGGTGGTGGTTGTGGAGGAACTATATAGTCTTCATTGTGATAATGGTCCGTATGATGGTGGTGGTTAGTGAGGTGCAAGAGAGTCATGCTGGGCGCTCCCGAAATCAAGTAATCACTGGGCATGATGCCCATCAACTCCTCGTCCTGCCCCAATATAGCATCCCTGAGAGATGCCATGGTATCGTAATCTCAAATGAACCCGTTGGATGTGAGAGTACTGAGGGTCCATATCTCTATGATTTGATGTCTGCTCTAACTGACTGTGTGGATCTGAATTTCTAACAAGTCTACCTCCGATCTAGATCCAAGCTCGGGAACCCAAGTCGCTCTTAATCAACAATCCTGTAAAAGCAAAGGGGGCATGTTAGTCCCTGTGACTATCAATCCGGAAATCAATCCAATAATGCAATCCCACAATGAAATCCTCTAAGGGAATGAGCTAACATGTGATGTTAACAGCTAATCTGATAAATGGCTCCACATGCAGGAGTGAGATTCTGACATGGTAATACCTTAGGGGTAAGGTGGCTCAGAAGCTAACAAAGAGAAAAGGAAAGTCCTAAAAGGCTAGATGACCGTACCCACAAGGATACACAACCTAAGATCCTAATCAACAATCAAAGTGACACACTAGCCACGCAGGTATCCATGAAATCTAGCTCAGGGCTATACAGGTCTTCATTGCTCAAACATCCGTCATCTCCATAGTGCTCCCATACATCGATATAGCCCTTATGCTAGACCTTATTCCAAACCCCTAGCTTGGTCGAAGGTAGACAGTTGGGAATGACTCCCAAGAAAAAAAAGCAATTCATGAGGAATGGCTGACCAAGACTAAGATCTCGTATATGAGATACACATCGCGTTCTAATAAACACATGCGCAAGGTCATGTAGCAAACAATCATGCACAAAGAGCAAGCTTATCACAAAATCTACACACATTCTGATCCTCTAAGCCTAATCCCAAATGTCATAGCTAGATACCAATCAATAATGAGAAAGCATGCTATAATCCAACAGGTGAACACATAAGCATCAACAAATTACAAATGCAAGAAAAATACCAATCAAGTGTGTGATCATCAGTCATCTATGTAGCCCAAGAGCCTCCCGATCAGAGAACCATGTGCTCCAATATACCCAACTCAAGTTCAAGTTTGATCCTCTTATGAAACCAGAGATTCGGTTCTGGCCCCCCAACAGTCACCAATTATAATCTCTACCCAATCCACGGGCCGACGCGACTCGTTTTTAAATGAAAAGAGAATGTGGGTTGATTTTCGAGTTTTAGAAAATCCGGTCCCCTATGGTGAACCTAGCTTTGCTTGAGTCGCTACTTACTTTTTTATTTTTATTTTATAAAGGAAAACCAAGTAAGAACAAAACCCTATGACTTCAAGATGGAAAAGCCGTGATGCAAAAACTAGATTCGGGTCCCGGGATCAGTTACCTATCTGTGAAGGTACTCTCATATGAGGTAAGACCCCTCTGTGCCAAGAACCTGGTCTACTAGTGAACTGGTATGGAGTATATATCAAAGATCAACAAACTTCCCAGCTACATAGATGACTCGAATCACACCAACCTACTCAATATCTAACATAAACACTCAACCAATCAAAACAGTGGGTGCGTACCTATGGTCCCTAACCAAGCCCTGCATAAGAGGTCAGTCAACAAGCTCAAATGCACCACAAATGTCAAAATTCAAACACCATGTACGCACATGAATACAAATACTAACGCCCATGCACGTATCTAAGGTCCCTAGCCATGCGCAACAGGAATAGGTAAGGCAAATAATACATCATACATCATGCATTTAAAACAAAATATTGGATCCCATACCAAAGGAAAGGAAGCAGGCTGAAATGAGGTAAGTGGTTTGCTTACTTTAGCACACATTCCTTTAAAATCCCACAAACCAAACCATACTTACCAATCCCACATTACCCACTACCCCACTTTGTTCAAACCGAAATAGAACTCGACTTAAAGGCTACCACAGTTCTCGCAGAGGAAATAAGCATGCCATAATAGATTCGCTTGAAACATGCTAAAATAGGGGGCCGCCATGAGTCGTCTAGCACAACCAACTTGAACCTATTCCTCAACAAGTCCAAACGATTGAGAAAAATTCTGAAACTTTGTCAGAAAATTCCTCATACAGTAAGGAATCTAACAAAATAAACGATGCATGATTCCGAGCCTGGATGAGTGATAACCAACAGAAACACGGCAAAGTGTTCTTAAACGGGGCTGCAACCAAGCCACCCCATTTTATTAAAATGAAGACCATGAGCTCAACTAATTTACAAATGATGAAGCCACCTAGATCCCTAAAACCAAACTGAAATTCAGCTACCTAAATCCTGTGAACTTAGCTGCAAATTCAACTACATAAAGCCTCCAAATAAAGCCACTGTTCCTAGAAAGTCATGACATTCACAAAACGTCCCAACACAAATTTCTGGGAATGAACCCAAGTAACCATTTGCAGATGCAATGCCAAGGGCTCAAACCAACCCCAAGGAGACAAGAGACAACCTTGCAATCACACACCTACATTAAGCTAATAATCAGGAACCTGCTCATCCAACCTCACACAACCTGCCGCTTCAAAACTTAACCCAACGAATCGGGCTCGGGCCTTCTGGGCTTCCCACCGGCCTGTAGAGAAGTTGAGAAAAGATCTCAAAACTTGTCGACCTTCTTCACAGAGTCAGAATCCAACAAGAAAACGGAGTAATCTCCAACTCCGAATGACCAAGAGCCAACACAAACAAAGCAGCACCCAAACTCGTATTCCAAAATCGAACCCAATGAACCGGATGGTTCCGCTTCCCAACAACCCAGAAGGCTGGAGAAAATATCTAAAACTTGTCATAACCTTCCTCACGCAGTCGAATCCAACAAGAAACTGAGTGCACTCCGACCGGATGACCAAGAACCAACACAAACAAAGCAAAGTACCCAAACCTGCCGCTCCAAGAAACTTAACCCAATGAACCGCCGGGTTCTGGCTTCTAATCGGTCCATCCGTCGAGAAAAGATCTCAAACCGCTCAGAAACCTTTCTCACATATTCAGGAATCCAACAAGACAAACGGAGTGCAATTCCAACTCCGAATGACCAAGAACCAACACAAACAAAGCAAAGTACCCAAACTGCCGTTCCGGAAAATCGAACCCAATGAAACTTATCAGAACCTTCCTCACAGAGTCAAGAATCCAACAAGACAAACGGAGTGCAATTCCGACTCCGAATGACCAAGAACCAACACAAACAAAGCAAAGTACCCTAACACGAGTCTGCAAACAACAAAGGCAAAGAAAAACATAAAAGAAACGGAGAAGAGAACTGCATTTGGTAGATCTACTATCATCCCCCCCATTTTTTCTCTTCTTCTTTTCTCGGCTTCAAGGAAATCGAGTCTCCTCAAATAATGAATCTCGGCCAAGAAGATCTTGGAACCGAGTATCACCCCCCCCCCAAAAATGCTAGGAAAAAAAAAAGCTCCTAGTTTCTTCTTCCATTCTAGCCTTTATAAACCCTACCTTAACCTCTGAACCCACCTTGTTCCTGCCACTTTCAATTCTGGAATCAGCTCCCTTAGCATGGGATACACACCCCACATTAATGCTCTTGCATTCATGAGGCTAGCTTAACCTTTCGCTTTTATTTTTTTTAGTCTGCTTTCACCACTAAGAATCCATGGATCTGCTTATGGGCCACAAGGAACCTAACCTGTAATAGACTCCACAATATTGCCTAAGGTCGAAATGGAGCTTACGGGCTCCGAACCATATATCGTGCTCGTAAGCTGGATCAGGGTGATTGGGACTAATTTGACAAAATTAGTATGCGCCACGGCAGATGCCGGGACCGACTAAACTGGGACAAAATTGTGCGAAGGTGAGTTATTTTTGTCTTGGTTTTTTAACCCCCAAATTAATGTGGTCTCATTTCGACTAAACTAGTGGACAAAATATTTTATAGTTTTACAAAAATAATTAATGTAACTAAAAAATTTAAACAAAAATTTATTAACTAATATATTATCAAAAAAAAACTCAAGTATTTTTTTCAATTTCTAAACTGTCTCATTTAAAAATTAATAGGTATGTGGGCGAAGATGGGAAAATTCCCAAACTCGCCCCGTTTATATTTTATTTTTGTTTTTAATTTTTAATTTTAATATTTTATATTTGCTTTTATTTTTATTATATTAAAATTAATATTTTTCATACAAATAAAAATATTATGAATTTTATAAATTATTTATTAAAAACATTATAATAATAATTATTATTTATATTAAAAGTATAAAAATAAAATAATAAAAAATTATTTTAAAATATAATCTGAAATATGCTTATTATTATTATTTTGATACATGATTCATATTGCTTCATTCGCCCGTTTCTACCCCAAACAATTTATTTCTTTCGCTCACTTTATTTTAAAATGAACTTGGAAATTTCAAACCATTTCCCTAACTTTCGAGATTTTCATAAAATCTCGGTCCCTGAGTCACCTAAGAACTTATCACCTGCAGTAACCTGAAAATTTCCGCTTGTCTCATAATTCACGAAACTTTTTCTACTATTAGATTTCTCATGGCATCTAATTTAACTAACAGCTCATTTCACATCCGAGATCTAGAGAATTTTCTAGGCTCCTTTAAACCCTTATGGCAATTTATTATTTTTATTAACATTTTGCCAATTTTGAAAATTTCTAATTTTCTCGGGTTTTACAAAGAGTAACAATACCTGAACCCGTATCGGATTTGAGAAAATAAACTCAAACCTATTAAAAACCCGATTAAAATTAAATTAAACCCGTGCCATTAAGAATAACGAGGTCGAACTAGAACCCAAAAGCCAACTGGCCCCATCGCATCCCCATCATTACCAACGTTAAAAACAAACAACTTAATACTTAATGCTATTGCACCATTCAAGATTAAGCTCAAAAAAGTTCTATTCAACATTAAGTGAAAAACAAACACCACCTTAAATCGGCACGTACTCAAACGTGTGATAAGTTCACCTTGTCTGGGGGACTGCACCAAACACAAAGACATTATTGGGCCCCAGTCTCGGGCCCTAGTCCGACCAGATTAGTCCCAGTCCGAGTACAAAATTAATTCTGCTTAATCCTACGTACCAAACATGGCCTATAGGATTTGGGCTCCGGAATCACAAAATCAGCGCTCCACACAAGCTGGCCCGACTAACTGGTTGAATCAGATGCCAACCAGTAGAGCCGGTTGAGGAAAATTATGAAATTTTGACAGAATGTTCCCTGAAGAATAAGGAGACTAACAAAAAAAATGGTGCACAATTCCAGGTTTGGATGAGGGAGATATGATCAAAACGAGGAGGAGTGATCACCAAAATCACCCAAAAAATAGTGTTATATACGTACTGCCCTGATGAACCAGTAAAACCGATTGGTCAAACGGTTGAAAAAAATTAAGAATTTTAACAAAAACCTCCTTGGTAAATAAAGAATCCAACAAAGCAAACAACAAGACGATTCCGAGTTCTGACAAGGGACACGACGAAACAAGCCTCGCGCTCGAATTCGACATACTCTAATAAACTCGATTAAGCTAAACCTCTGGGGCCACTTGCTTCCTATGGAATGATGCCAATAACTGAAAAAAGAAGCCACGATGATACTCTAAAGTGAACTACATACACACTCAATGGACCATATACAAGCCCACCCAAGGCTCGGAGACAAACTAAGCCTAAAAGGGCCCTAATGGTGTTATATGAAAACGATGGGTGAGTGTGACACCCATAGGATAAATGCAAGTGCTGAGGGACAAAATTAAGGGTCTACACCCAAACTTAGACTGATACTCTCTAAGCTCATCCTCGTCTGAGGGTTCATTGCCCAAGTCGTAAACCTCTTCGTATGTGGACACCAGCTTATCCTTCTCGACATATAGCCTTTGATGTGGGTGTATCCACTCCTCATTGCCCTCTGGGGGGACCTCGACCCTTTCAGACAGCCAAAAATAAGGAATGGGTGTCCTAACTATCTCGCATCTTTGTTATAGAGGATCAAGGCTCTATAACCCGACCTTACATCGAAGGATGTCCCAAGGACGGCGAAATCAGCAAGCTCGCTCGCCATCACCCGCAGACATCGGGTACGGTGAAGAGCCGTGAGGTGATGAAGTGGTGCCAAACCTTTCGATACAGCAAGGTGTTCGGGCCTTGAAATTTATAGCACGCCTCACTATTTAGTTTCCACCCTTCCATCGGGTCAATACCCTAAGAATCTCGGGGTAGTTCGGGGACACATAGAGGCTAACAAACGCCGAAGGCCCACGGCTCCAAATCAGAATTCGCATGACTTTGCATTTAAGTCGACCCAAATCCCACGCACCCTAACCTTTTTATTCATGTGGGAGGTGAGATTGGCGTAGAATTCCCTGACCACTACAGCGGCAAACTGTGTAGCGTTGGCAATGCCCTCCACTTTTGCTCGCAGAATTGTCTTGCGAGTTAAATCCCTGTGGTGGTGAAACCCCTTTCATTTACGAAGGACCTATTTTCGTAATCTCTACGTGCTCGCTGACAAACTTGTCCTTATCGTAAGTCAAGCAGTTCTCACTGGGCGAATTTTCGAGGTCAACTTTGCCTTTCCCTACATCGGCTTATGCGTGAGGATTAGATGGTGACCAAGGGTTTGCCTCGCCTCCACGAGGCCTCTAAACTCCCCTGACAATCAGGTAGGGACAGTGAGACCAAGTGGCTCTAATGTAACCACTCCAAGCTCACTTAGACAATTTATCAAGCACCTAGTGTGCACAATGACCGAGGTCGTGGTTCTTAATAACGGATGCCCACAACCCTGCACACACCCATACTTCCTACGCCTCCGCGAGACCCAAAGTCAAGACAGAACTGTCCTAATTCGATGGTATCCGAACCTCCGGGACCCGAATCTGACCGAACTGTGCCACTCCAACCAGTTCCGCCTATGGGGACGGAGTCGAAGAAGGGGCGGTGGGGTTGGGTAAGGCTAGTGCGTACATCCTAGGACCGATGGGGCAGTCGCTAATGGGTGGTCGAAACTCTGCAACAATGGAGAGTTTTGAGAGCTCTAGCTTAGGGTTCGCGTTGGGAAGAAGAATGAAGGTTGATGTTCATAGAACAGGGGCAACGTCGCGACATTCCCGAGACGATTTAGCAAACGCCGCGACGCCAGACCAACGCCGCAACGATCCGTGGCGGGTATACCGCGACGCCCAGAGTGGTGTCAACTGACGTCGCAACGTTGAAATCCGACGTCGCGTCGCGATGTGATTGTGGCTTGATTTTTCCTAATTCAGTTAACGTCGCGATGTGATAGAGAAGGTTAAATTGAAAATTTTTCAAAATTTTTCTAAGTTTTGAGAAAACCCACTGAATGAACAATTCGACCCCTTCACACTCAAATGATCTTCCGAAAGCTATCTCCCCCGCTTCCATCGCTTCCCGGCCCCGAAAAATGCATACAATCAAAATAAACGCCCGACACTAAAGAGACCGACAAAATATGCCAAAACTAAAACACGCAGTTAGACTACGTAAAGAAAGATTTCAAAGCTCGTCAGCTTCCCAAGTAGCTCTTCGTTTAACGTCGTTAGCTCGACCGCCTTGAATCTCAATGTTCCTGCCCCGGGACGGCGACTCCCTACTGCATTACCTGCACGCTGCAATGTGAATGGCTGTTTATTCACATGGATCTCGCCCCCGAAGTATAGCTTCAACCGTTGTGTGTTAACTTTGAATGCTCCTTTCTCAGGGTGCATAATCTCCGCTCCTCCATGTGGAAAGACCTGGGTTACCGTAAATGGTCCCGACCACCGTGACTTTAATTTCCCGTGAAAGTTTGAGTCTGAATTGAATAAGAGGACTACTGAACCGCCGAACTCTTTCCCCGGCGATATATGTTTGTCATGCTAGGCTTTCATCTTTCTTTATATATTTGAGCATTCTCATACGCCTCAATGCGTAATTCATCCAATTCACTAAGTCGTAAAGATCCGTCTCTCCTACCACTCATCGTCTACATGTTCACAAGATCCGAGTGGCCTAGTATGCTCTATGCTCCAATTGTACCGACAGGTGGCATGCTTTCCCATAGACTATTCGGAATGGTAACATACCCAATGGTGTTTTAAATGATGTCCTGTATGCCTAGAGTGCATCCTCGATCTTCTTTGACCAATCCTTCCTTGAGTTGTTAACTGTTTTCTCCATAATGGACTTTATCTCTCGATTCGACACCTCTACTTACCCATTTTCCTGTGGATGGTATGTGAGTGATGTGCGGTGCCGCACTCCATACTTTTGCAAGACCTTGTCAACCATCTTGTTGCAGAAACGAGTACCTCCATCTGTGATCAGTGCTCGTGGAGTGTCGAACCGTGTGAATATGTGGCCGGCAGCGACTTCGGGCTACTACACTAGCCATTAGTGTGGGCCTGCATTGCTTCTACCTATTTAGAGCACGTAATCTACTACAAGGTAAGATGTACTAGTTAATGAACGAGGGAGGAAATGTAATCTATGAAATCCATCCCCTACAAATCAAAATAGCCTAACTTCCATAATTGCGGCTCACGGTGGTTCATCCTTTCTAGAAATGCCCCATTCCCGCATTCGTCGCAAGTGGATACGTAACTGGGTGAGCATCCTCAATAAGCCAGCAAGAGAAACCTCGATCAAGTACCTTCATGCTGGTCTCTAGCCTTCGAAATGCCCCCCGCATGGTAAAGTGTGGCAGTGGTTCAGAATACTGACCATTTCATCTTCAGGTACGCATCGCCTTATCACTGGGTCGCACAAGGCTCAGATGTAATGGGTTCCTCCCGCAGTGTTTCCAAATGTTCAAGAACCTCTCTTCTTCGCTGGTAAATGAACTCTGCAGGATCACTCGCCACTAAATAATTCATAGTCGGAAACTATGGAACCGCTTTGCCTTCGGGAGTAGCTAAGAGCCGCCTATCCGGGAAATCATCATTCACATGACCTCATCTCGCCCCTTCTAACAAAGGGACAAATGGTCTCAAGGACAGTTCTCTGCCCCTTCTCGTTTTAATCTCTAAGTCAAATTCTGCAACAAAAGTACCCACCGTATTAGTCTTTGCCATACCCTTAGTCATTAGGTACCTTATGGCTGAGTGGTCACTGTGCACTATTACCTTATTGCCAATCAAATAGGGCCTAAACTTGTCAAAGGCAAAGACAATGGCCAATAGTTCCTTTTCAGTGGTGGCATAGTTCAACTAGGCATCATTCAAGGTCCTGCTAGCATAGTAGATAACCTGAAATATTCTTTCTCTTTTCTCGCTCTCTAAGACTGCCCGACGTAGATAGTCACTCATACACATTAGCTCAAATGGGAGGTCCTAATCTGGTGCTACAACAATAGGAGCCAATACTAATTTATCTTTCAGATCAAAATGCTCGTGATACATCGCTTCATCAAACTCAAATGGTGTCCCGACCAAGAATTAGACAACCCGCTTAATCCGAGAAAGTCTTTATGAAACGCCTATAGAAATCCCCCGCGTGGCCCAAAAGCTTCTATGCTTTCACTACGAGGTGGAGGTAGTTTCTCTATTGCTTCACTTTTGCTTGCCTACCTCTATTCCTCTCAAATCCTAAGGCCTAAGTACTATGCCTTCTCGTACTCATAAAATGACACTTCTCCCAAAAGATTGGTTTCCCTGCATCTTAATCAACACCGCTCTCAAGTTTTCCAGAAATTGTTAAAGGAGTCCTAATATGGAAAAAATCATCCATAAACACCTCAATTGTCTTTTTCAACCATGTCCGAGAACATGGCCATCATACAAAGGCCGGAATGTGCCTAGCGATTGCACACCGGGCGAATCCACCGAATGCGAACGTACCATGTAAGGGCATGTGAATGTCGCCTTCCCGATCTTCAGGCTATAGCAATCTAATCAGAACCGAATACCCATCTAAAAACAATAGTATTTCAGGTCCCCGGCTAGTCTATCCAACATTCGATCCTTTAAACAACAATGCAAAATGAAGTCTTTTTTAGTAAATTCTATTCAATTTCCTGTGAAATACCGACAAATCCTCCACTCGTGACTATTCTAGAAGGCAGTGATGTATTATTCTCTGTTCTTATCACTATTGTTCCTCCCTTTTTAGGCATTACCTGTATCGGACTTACCCATGCACTGTCAAAAATAGGGTAAATAACCCCGGCATCTAGCCACTTTAGTACCTCCTTATGGACTACCTCTTTCATACTGATCTCGCCCCATTCTCGTGGCTTCCACTGAAGGCTTATGCCCATCTTCTAGCAAAATTCAATGCATGCACATAGAAGGGCGAATCCCTTTTAAATCAGCCAGAGACCAGCCAAGCGCATCCTTGTGATCTCTGAGTACCCTCAATAGCTTATCTTCTCCGCCTGCTAGTGGACGTCGAAATACCATCAGCGTGGAGGCATTCCCAAGATAAGCATACCTTAAATGGCTAGGTAGTGGCTTTTGCTCCATCTTGGGTGGCTGTTCAACAGATGGCTCTGCCATTTGAGTAATTTCGCCCAAGGGTTCATAATATTTCCTTCTATTAGGTTCAAATGAATCCATCCATTTTACATATTCCTACTTTCTCCCAAATTTCTAATCATTCTATACTCAAGCTAACTCCAAAGGGTCAAGAAGACTACTTCGCTAAACACTATAGCCTCCACTCGCTTCCTCTACTAAGAAGCACGTAGCACTCCTGGCTGTGGTGTCTCACACTTCGAACACATTAAACTTGACTTCATCTTCCTGCACTCTCAATTTCAACTCTCCCATCTCAGACGTCAATCATCACCTTCCAATCAAGGGAAATGGTCTACCTAATATTATGGGTATTTCTTTATCTTCTTCATATCTAATACAATGAAACTACCGGGAAGATGAATTTGCCGACCTTTACTAGAACGGCCTTCTATCACCCTCTGATGCTTTAAGGACCCATCGTTTAACCGGGAGGGTGATCGTGGTCATGAAGCCACCTAATCCCAAGCGCCTAAATATGGATAAGGGCATGAGGTTAATACTAGCCCTAAGTCGCATAAGGCTCTCTCAAATACGTGCATTCCCGGGAGTGGAAAGTGGATAGTGAAACCGCCAGGGTCTTTTTTATCTGCAGCAGCCTTCCTCTCAAGGATGGCACTACATTCTTCGTTGAGATTAACTGCCTCGAAATCGACGCCTTCTTCTTCGGCAGCATGTCCTTCATAAATTTGACATAATCGGGCATTTAGCCGCAAGGCATCAAGAAATCCGATGTCATGTGCGCCAACACTTCCATAAACTCGTGAACCGCTTGTCCGGGCTTTATTCTTCTTAGGGCGTCGGTACTTAATCGGGGCTACGGGTTCAATCGTGGATCGATGATCCTTGCCCATTCCTTCCCCCAAATTCTTTCTCTCGGGGTCAAGCCCCCTTCCGCCTTATCGCTCGAATTTGGCCCGATGACTCTTCCGCTTCTACCTCCCTATCACCGGTGGTCAGCCTTTCGTGCATTTTTAATTTCTACCACTTCTCGCAGGATCGCTTACATGTTCATTCCCTTCTGCCTTAGTTCACTTCGAAAGGCTTAAGAAGGAACCCTCACGTCTTTTCACAATAGATTGGCCATTCGCCCATTTTCACCTCTAAATTCTCAACTCCGTGTCATTGATTGCTCAATCGGGTGGCCTAGTGTTGCATATCGCTTTGTCCATTCATAAAGGCTAAGATACGAGGTGAGCATTTGCGCAAGGGCTTGTTCCAAGTCCACTTTTTTTCTCTTAGGTGGTTCACTCACTCTGGGGGTGGCATGTTTGCTCGACCGTTCCTCCATCCATAATCCGGGTCGCTTCGGTTGTTCACTATTACACCAACCTGGGCCTTGATTTTGGTTCGGAGAAGGTCGCTCCCATACTAACCCCGTGGTTGCAGACCGATTCTCGATTAAACCTTGACACATACCGGGCATGCTCTCATCGTTTGTCATTGGTCCCAACCGACACTCAGATTGGCTCAGGCCGCCTCTTCACAAAATTCACATAACTCCCACACAGGGCCGCTCAATGGCACCGCTGCATCTTGCTGCCTAGTAAGCTGTTTAGTAAGCTACGCGACATGAGTTACCAGATTGCTGAGAACCTCGTTATCTGTGCTGCCTACAACCTTCACTGGTGTAATCCTATCTTTGGGCCACTAATTGGTATTAGTAGCAACATCCTCCAAGATTTCATATGCTTGGTCCGTAGTCTTCTTCATTAGCGCACCTCCTGCTGAGGCATCAATCACTGTTCTAGTCGCATTCCTCATACCATTATAGAAAGTATGAACTTGTATCCATCTGGTCAGCCTGTGGTGTGGGCACGTCCTTAACAATTCATGGAATCTATCCCATGCCTCTGCCAAACTCTCTCCCTCTAGTTGTTCGAATGTATTGATCTCTTGCACCAACTGTGCAATTTTCCCAGGCGGGAAGAACTTTGTCAAAAACTTCTACACTAGGTCATTCCATGAAGTAATAGAATCCGGTGGCTGACTTGTCAAACTGCCATAAATTTCATCACCCAGCGACAACAATCTCGCCTAAGTGCCTCTTCGCCATTTCCCATTATAATCGACTACGTCACATACTCACTACGAAGCTAGTCAAGTGCATATCTCTGATTCTCATTCGCAATCCGCGGAAATCGTGATGTTCAAGCATCCTCAGAAGGGTCAACGACTTCACCTGAAGTCGTCATTGAAGAGGTGGTCTTGATACTGCCTAAACAACCTGCAGGCCAGAAAAGAAACTCTTCAAGAATACTATCAGATCATCCGGTCAGAGCAACCGCCCCGCGCCGATTCCTACCATTATTCCCATCAGGACCCCCTTTGTGGCCTGCTTGCTCTAGCCATGATCTTGCCTCTTACATTGTCTCCGCATGATTGCTGTAGATTGCCAGATTGCTATGTTGTGCTTCTCTTGTTCTCCTGTGGTAAACTAAGTGTAAAGGTTCTTTTCTTGCCTCAGATCAAACCTGGATGCAAATTAACTCACCTCGCTTCTCATACACTCACAGTACCTTAATCTGCAATCACACGTGAAACACAAAGACAAAATTACAAGAACTTGTAAAAGAAAAATAAAAGAAATAGGAAAATTCCAGAGTAATATATAATTGCACTTTTTTCAATATCGACACTAAAACTCCTCCCCGGTAAAGGCGCCAAAAACTTGATAGGCCGAAAGCGTGATGTGTAAAATGTGTACGCCTATGTGCGCAAGTGCACGTGTCGTATAAAGTAATATAGTGTACCTAAGTACGAATATCGATCCACAGGGAGAAGTGCGTTGAACTAATTAAAATTGTTCTTATAATATTATCTGTGACTTAAACTCTGAATTTCTATCTAACTAACGTGTGTGATTAAAAATAAAGCTAAATTAACTTGTAGAATTACTCTACTTGTAAAGACTAAGGATTTGTCTCCCCGCTACTTTTTGACATGGATTATTACTCTATAGAATTACTACTTAATCTATCTCATGACTCTCTTGATGGCAAGATCGTGCCTACGAGATACCCTATCTCGAGGTATATCCGCCTATCTCGCGCAGGTCAAGGCACTTCGCCCGACTCCACCCGAAACGCTTAAATGTTCAAACCCTAACCGCCACACTTGGAATCGAGATATCTCTATTTACCGATTTAACCGAGGGTCGCCCTATTCAGATCCCTGGGAGTCCTTATCTCTCGATCTCGGATACCGAGCCGAATCATGCCAATGTTGGCCAGACATTACCATGTATTTAAATCACAGATATAGAGCATATCAATTTGAATCATAAATAAACTAAATAATATATGTTTAAACCTTAATCCATTCAATTGTGACGGTTCGTAACAAAACCCCAGACAAATCTAACATGTTGGAACCGAATATACACATAATCAATCTATAAATCATCTAAGAATTTTAGAGTTAAGAAATACAAAAGAAAGTGTCTTCTCCAATGATCCAAGTCGTTGTTGCTCTGCTTTCCGCGCTTCAGTCTTCTCGTTCTTCGATGCCTCGAAATTAGGTCTCCCTTGCTTTTTATGATGTTGAGGCAGAAATCGCGGTGAATTCGCTGGGCTGCCTCCCAACGCCGCGACGCTCATCATTGACTCTTTCTCCGCTGACTAGCGGCCGCGACGTCCCACATCGCTGACGCCGCGATGTCGTCGCCGCAGTTTCCCTACTTCTTCGTCGGGCCTCCAAATCGCCTAAAAACCACCCTCTTCACCTCGCAATTCACAAAACTCTAAATTAGATATTAAAGCAGTAATGCGCTTTATTTAAATCGTAAAATCAACTAAAAACATGCCGACGCGAGTATAATATGAGTGTTTTACACTAATACTCGAGCGGGAGAAGTCGTTTCAATGATTCGACCAGACGGTCACGACCGCTTGTGACGCCGTGATACGGTGGTTGGTGGCTTTTAGTTGAGGAACGATCAGGGAGGTATTGTGTAAATCAAAAGACTAATTAACCCAACTACTCAAGATCATTACTATTTGAACTCCACTAATATGATGATAAGGAGACTAAAATGTGAAGCCCAGAACGAAATCTAAATATACAAGCTGCAAGTTTAATAAAATTGGGGTTTAGAATTCACTGAGTGAGACAAAATTGGATATGGATCAGTTAATAATAATCACTTTCGAAATCATTTCAATTTATACTAACCATCAATTGGAAAACTAAGCTCATTAAAGATGCAAGGTAAAGATGGCCTGATTTCTCCCTTAACAATACTTTTTCTAACTGGACAGCGCTCATATTCCTTTATGAGATATGATTCTAACTCGCTTACTTGTAATATATAACCTCTTCTAAGAATCAAGTATTTTTCCTTTTCAAAGACTTCACTCGTATCTTAGGACTAAAGAATCTCGCTTCCATGCATTAATCTCGCAAACCTTCTCTAATTTGATTGACACCTCATCTTACACTTCTAATGCAAATCTCTATCTTCTTGATTAGATCTCGCCAACCCGGATCGTAATCAATCCATCCGAAATAAGAGAAACCTCTGAGTGATTAGACAGATACTTCATTCAACCTATCTGAACTAATAAGTAAGTTGGTGATCTATCTAAGTAATCCTTCAAAGTTCATTAGTTTCATAGTATTAGTCTACCATACCTATAAGGAATTGTTCTACACTATCAGGATTCTCCATCTTTGTGTCACTCAGAGGGCCTCCTAGAAATCAGAGTGAGACATAGTACTTTGCATTAGGTACACGGTACTAGTACTGAGAACAAGTAAATTTATAAACCATACCAATCAAATAAATTCAAGAATTCTAATTAAAGCTTCCTTCCTCCTTATGGAGCAAAATGACTATCATTAAAGACCCATTTCCAATGAGCTCATCTTCTCAAAACTGGTTTACTCATATCAGTGACTAACTGATCAAGTAAATTCACTGAAATTATAAGCAAACTGAAATAAATGAACCAGAAACATTACAGCATCCATTGAAATCAAAACAACTTAATGAAAAGAAGAATTTATAACGAATACTCACTGGGTCGCACTTTAGCACAATACCCAAATCCATAAAATTAAAGGAAAATAAACTAACTAAAGAAAACTATACTAAGCTAAATCTACTAAAATGGAAAAGAAAAAAAAATGTTCAAGAGTCTTCAACCACCTAGAAATCATGGAACCGCCGAAGCTGCGCACATTGCCCTAGAAGCGTGTATTTATAAGCTTTCCAATGTTAGGCCTCACTTCATTAATTGCATTGTGGATCCCCAAAATTCTGGCCTAAATTGGTTTCTTTTTCGCGACATAGAAAATTCTGTCGCTAAAGAACCTCCAGTCTTTATCGCTTCCTCTGTCGTAGCTTCTCGTTTTTTTGTCGCGACCTTCAGCTTCGTTTCGATTCATGGTCATGATATATCGGCGACGCCGCGACATAAATTTCTTTTCAAATAGCCTTGTTATTGTCGCGACATAAATTCCTTGCTTTGCGACACCAAACCTGTTTGCACCCAGCTTCTCATGTCCTAGTCCTTCTGGTGTCTGTCGCGACATAATTTTCCTTGTCGCGACAAACAATTGTTTTTCAACCCGTAACTTTGTCACATAAGAAAGGCTCTATCGTGATAGGATTTCTTTAAGTCCTTAGCAATTTTTTGTCGCGACAAGAAATTTTCGTCAAAGGGCAAACTTTTCTTCTCGTGTTCTTACTTACTTTCATCGAGCCGCTTTGTCACGACATAGAATTATATGTTGCGACACAATTGTCTTGGCCATTCTCAAGTCTTCTTCAATTTCTATCGCGACCTACTTTTCTCTTGTCGCAATAGAATTTTATCATTCCTTAGCTTTTATTGTCGCGAGCAAAATTTCTTTCGTCGCGACACGTGCTCTTCCCCGCAACTCGGACATGTCGCAACAAGAAGCTTCTTCGTTTCAAATCCTTGCGTTACTCTTCAGCATCTGTCGCGACAAAGTGGAATTCAATTCCTTCATAGCCACCGGTCGCACGTAAATAATCTCGCCGCGACGCAGATCAGGTCATTTCGCTGTGAATTCCCGGGCCGCTATGTCGCGGCATGATTTCCTGAGCTCAGCTGATGACGGAAAACTTTGTCGCAACATAAAAACACTTATCTTAGCTGACTTGTTTTGCCTTTATGATATTTTCTATCACGACATAATTGTCTCTTGTCGCGACAAAGTTCATCCATTAGTCTTCAGCTTTTATGTTATGACATAAAAAATTAATGTTGCGACACAATTCCTTCACCATTGACCTTAAGTATGTTGTGACAGATTTCAGGGTTGTCGCGACAACTTTCTTCAAAATATTCTTCAAATTCCTCACAAGGATTAAAAACTTTACTATCGCAACTAGAAAGCTCTTTTTCACCCTTTGAGTGACCCACCTGCTACGACATAAATTTGTTGGATGCGACATAGTTCCTTTGGCCTGCTTGAATTTTGTTTTGCAACATATAAATGTCGTGTCACGACACAGAGTGCTGTTTTGCCCTCTTTTTGCTTCTTTTATGCTGGGATTCTCTCATTTTTCAATAATTGCCTGCAAAACACAATATTGATGAATATTCCACATTTTGGCATAAAAATAGATCTTAAACTGTTAAAAACATGCCAGAAAAATGGATTAAAAATAGATAAGTTTTACACTCATCAAATTCCCCCAAACTTAAATTTTTGCTTTGTAAGACCCGAGAAATTCCAATTTCTGGAAAAATGGCAAAATCGTAATTTCGACATAAAATTGTACTTTGCTAAAATCAAATTTATTCTAGATTTCAGCACGCAACATTGCACCGCTGGAACTGCCTCGCAAATCTACTAGCACGTAAAATTTCATGGACCGAGACAACTAATTTACATCGTTTTCTCGAGGCATCATGCTCGTGTCAGAAACGACTTCGATAAGACGAAAAGTCACATATAACAAGTAACCATGTGCCATATGGCATGAAGAGAGAACGATTTAAAACGGACTACGTAGATAAATAATGTCAAACTCAGAAAGGCGACATAAATGTCATTTTTAATCGCTTTAAGTTAGAAAACGACAAAAGATGTAATAAAGGTCATCCTCTTCAAAAAAGAAAAGCCGGTAAAAACGTAGGGAGAGGGAGTCTTGGTACGTGAGTTCTGATCTCATTTTTAGAGAGAGTGTCTTCCTTCTCTCTAGTTTCGAACGATCCAACCGGGCTTGCATTTTCGACAAGAAGAACTGCTTTTACGCCTATATGCTTCGCGTGGGTACTAGGATTTAGTGGAGTTTCTCAACTCCGAGAGCAGAGGCTTTCCCCACGGCGAGTTCTTCGACATACTGCAGGAATGTTTTACTGATTGAGGTAATTAACGAAAGCCGCTTGATCTGGCCTCAAACCTCGGGACCGAATTGATATGAATTTTTGAAACTAACGTAGCACCAAGGATCGCCATGGCTGATTCGGGGTGGTCAATGTTGCATTTTGCGATAAATCATGGATTGATTTGACAGGGCCTAAATGTGAAACCCAAGTTCACAAAGTGAACCTATGAACGGATGTGTGTTCGAATCGCGAAACCTAGGTTTTTACCGTTCGTGAATAAAGGATACCGAACATATATTTCGCGTTAATACGGCTTCGTCGAGCGATTCGCGGGAATTGCTCGTGGTACGCATCACAAATTTTTGCCGGAGTAATTTTGACGTATGACCGATTTATTACACGACATGATGCGGTAATTGGATATTATGCGGATATGTGCATGTTTACATATTTGCATGTGATTGGGGATCAGATTGAATTGGCATACATGCATTCCATATGCACTAGAATCCTAGACTATAGAGTTAGTGCATGAGATGAGTCTAGAGAAAATGGTTCAGAGGGTAGTCTAAAATATTAATTATCTGAGGGGTAGTCCAAATGAAAATATCAAACGCCTGAGCGCCCAATTTATATTCATCGGCGATAGCCCACAACAAATAATATATCAATCGTCTGAGCGCCAATTGATATATATTCACCTGAGGGTCATTCACAAACTAACAAAACAATAATTTCATAATGAGGCTTAGGCGAGTGTGAGAGCCTACGAGGACTCTGGATCCGGAAGTTGGTCATGTAGACATTCAAGTAGGATCATGCATTTGCTTGAATGTATGTTTATTTTGGAACACAGACCGCACTTAAAGGAGAGTAGCCCACTTAGGGCGATTCCACTACCGAGCATTAGCTCACTGCCGAGGGATACTATTTACTGTGCACAGGAGCGTGCGAGGAGACTCCGGCCGTCTCTAGAGGCCATGAAGAAAGTCGGATTGTGGCTTGGCTTTGATGATGTTTACATGTATTAGAATTCGAGTATTTTAATATATGTTGTATAAGAGTAAAACATTTGAACTCTTAGAACTATTGGATATAGTTGATATGTTTTTTTTGGATATTGTAGTATGGGCCCAAGAGGCCGTTTTATCCATATCTAGATCATTGTGATTATATTGACCGCTTTTGGGACAGTGTTTCATGTGTGTTTTATCTGGCAGAGCTCCCCGCACAAAAGAGACTCGTCGATTTTCCTCGGCGGCGCTCTGCAACCCGACATCCACTTCAGATTCCGCGGTCGACGTAGTCAACCCACCCCGGGATTACGCTACATGCTTCGTCCCCAAGCAAAGAAAAGAAAATTTTGCTCGGCTCTCAAACAATTTAACTTTTATTTTTAAGGAAAATTTTCATTCACAAATTAATCAAGGTGAAACATAAGTAAGTCAGAGGATTAATTCTAAACATGTTTCCATTCTAAATTCAGGAAAATTTTTAATTAAGTTCACTGAACCAACCAATAATTCATAGTGTGTAACAATTCAATTATTCAATCATGATTTTTGTGTGTGTGCTGGTCTTTACTCTTTTTCTTTAGTAGATCGCCATCTTCGATATTACCTACTGCATACTCTCTTCATTTTTAAAGTCTCATGCTTGCTCATTATATTAATTTACTAATGTAGGCATAATACCACCTTCGTAATCAAATAGGTCTTTGTGCTTGTAATGTGTGGCTTTCTGGGTAATGAGGTAGATACTAGACATTTTAGGCTCAATTTAATCCATATTCTGCATACCTTACACTTTCACTTTCCGACACATCCTCGATTTCTCTTGATTGTAATTTCTAACCTTCTCAAATTGCAAGCCTTAGTGCATCTCTTGCATATTCTTCGCCTAGTATATTTTTCTTCATTGTTCACACTGTAAGATACTTTTCCTCCTTATATTTGTAAGCTTACACAACATATTTCTATCTAATTTCGAATGGTGCAATGTCAGGTCTTTGCTTTCTACCACCCTTAACAAACTTCAATAATAACTCTCATACCACTGGCATTAGGGTATTAGGTGTCGAACACCCTAAGGACTTAAATGAACGGTGAGAGGAAGGCTACAAGACCAACTCATTCCTCTTGATGTTTTTGACAGCTTATTTTATCTTTCTTTTTATCTATTATTAACTCTATGCACTTTCTCTCTCAACCCACTCTCTTCTTTTCTACATCTCAAAATGATATTCCCCCAAACTTGTCCTTTTCTGTCATTGATGTCTTTTGTCTTGCAATCTGGGCAAATATGGTTCTCATCGTATAAGACGGATGTAAGGAAGGGATCAGGCTTCTCAATCACTGTTGATAATGAAATTTTTTTGGCTTTAGGCTCAAATATGAACTAGGTATATGCTTATGCATATCATAGGTAGGCTTTGAAATTAAACTTTCAAGGATGGCCTAAATCATTTCCTCGTTAGTGGTATTGCCTAGAATTTCGTCACTAATAATCTAACAAGTTCTGTGATTACTGGAAAGTTTATTGTACGTATCCTAAGATGTCTGCACCCAAGTACAAGTCTTTCCCGTAGTTACCGTTTGACCATGTGCAGAGTTATCAGGATTTTATGACCAAACTATTTACATCAAACAAAATTATAAGTTTTATCTGTTCCATCAATTTAGTAAAACCTTCCTTATTCTTGAAGTTCAACATATTTATTCATAATCTTACAACTTTCTATTTCCATTTATTTCATTCTACCTAATGCATCTATCAATGTTTTGTTTCGCTTTTGAGACTTGTTGTCGTGTTGTTTTAATCAATTCATGAAGTTCATTTTGATCATGCATTTATCTCACAACAATCCAACACAAACCATAATTTCATCAATTCAATTCAACCAAATATGTTGCAACAATTAGACAATTTGATCCAGGTAGCTGGTTTCTCAATTATTCAACTAAGTAATTATCAATCATGAAACATAGAAAATTAAGCAAAAACAACAACCAAACAATCAAAAACACAAATGAACACAGAATTTTCAAAGAATTCTTTATTTTATTGACTATTTTGATGACTGGACATTGAGTACAGAGAGGATAAGGAGATGGAACAATAGAGTGAGCTATTTTCTATTCCTCGTGATCCCTTCACAAGCTCCATCCTTAGATATTCTTCCACCTCCTCTACTAGGGTGAGTTCTTTCTTCTTTGATGTACTAGGGTTTTATTTTTGGTTGTTTCTTTGTAGGGTTCAGAAGGGATTTTTATATCCGATTCGGGGTTTAAGAAAGGTAATACTAGATTCGTTTCTCTCCTAGAGGGACTATCGTGTATGGCACAATAATCCGAGATTCTTATTCGCTGCAATGACACTTTCTTTTGCTCGAGACTGCCTTCATACTTCAAATTCAAGATTTTTGCATTGTTCTCTATCGCCTCTCAGCTTTTTAGCTAATGATCGGTTGAATGTTCTATTGTTTATTCGTCTCATAAGTCATTAGTCTAAAACTCCGTCTCATGTCCTATACACCCGACCAAGACTAACCTCTTTCTACTTCCACCTCTCCATTCTTCATCTCTTTTCTCTTAAAGCATCCTCCAAATTCTGGTCCCTTCTTCTAAGCTCACTTCCATGTACTGATCTCTTAATCAGAAGCTGTGAGCTCGAGTCGGGTTGTCCTTTCTTTCATCTCCCACGCATGTACATCAAGATTTCCATCAATTATGCTTTATTGCAATTTTGCCTTAACCTTCAATTGCTCATGATGGATTTGTCTCACCAATGACAATGGTGGGCTTTTACTCCGAGGTTCTTGCTGCAATGGAGCCGGGCTTTCACATCATTGATCGTGCTCAAAAGTGCTATTAATCCTATTTATTGTAGGTTTCTGAGCATTTTGCGTACTAATTAACCGAATTAACCCGGATTTGTAATATTTAAGGTCACAATTATTCTACTAATCAGATTACAAGAAATTTTATAGCTGCAAAGCTCTATTAATGCCAAATTTGTTGAGTCGATCCAAGCAGGTAGAATTCGAGTGGAACTCAGGATTGCAGATCAAAAATCAGAAGGAAAGAAGAGCAGAAAAAGCTGAAATTCGAAAATTTCGCACAAGGGTGTGAAAATTTCGCACCAGTGCAAAATTTTCGCACTGGTGCAAAATTGACTTCCTGTGCACTGTTCATGTTTCTGTTGACTTTTTGATTGGCTGTCATCTTTTCGCTTTCTTCCTAATTTTCCTATTGTAATAGTATTTTCTTTTTGGTTTTTAGTATTTTGCATGAAGGGTCAAGGAAGCCCCCGTGCCAAGTAATCGTAAGGTAGCTCTTTCATTAATAAAACTTCTGGGGGAAGCCTAACTCTCCCGCTTCTTTTCAGTTTCTTCATTTTCCTTCACTTCCTCCATTTCAGTACCAAACACCCTCCAAGGATGACAACTCGAGGATGAGCAAGACCCCTTCCCTCCTGAAATGTAGAGGGTCACTAGCAATGGATCTGGGGCACGAGGAGTTCCACGCTTTTCATGCGTGTACTGTAATGTCATTTGTGTTCTCCTTTAACTCTAGGTTTAGATCCCTTCGATTCTTTGTTGAATGTTCAAGATTGGTAATCTTTAGTGCCTACTGATGCTTATTACTAGATCTCTCAGGATGTTCATTAGTTACCATTTATTAGCCATTGTAATGTGTGAGTCAAGGAGACTTGTTTCGTGACTGGACAGAACATTAATAGCCGCTGAATGCCATTTTCTTGTGAGAGATTTAATAAGGGTTAGTTTTTTATAGCTAAATGAAGATCCTGGCTCGAGATAACTATAGGTCATCCTCCTTAACGCGAGGAAAGGACCCTGAAAACCCTCAGTTGCCCTAGGAATCCAAACCCAAAGACTCCAACACTTCAAGGAGTTCTATTTTATATTTTTACTTGTTTTACTTTCAGTTTCCACCAACAAAACCCACTGTTTTTATGAAAACCCAAAATCCAAATTGAAATTCACCATTTTGAGCCAACTGCAAATCATTTACATGAAGAAAACCCACCCCTGTGTTCGACCCTAGAGCCACTATACTACAAAGAGCTTTGCTACTGTGAGGTGAGGAATTGTGCTTATAAATTTTGTCGATTCCGACATACCTACCGTGGTACGAATCAAATGGCGCCGTTGTTCAGGATGGTGCCTAAGCAAATGATGACTGATAAACACTTAGGATCCTCACTACAAGTCTCGTGAATTTCTCTCCGTATATATTTTACTATTAATCTTAGTTTCAATCACAGCTTATTTTTTTAGTAACCCTAACCTCGTTAGTAGGATTGCTTCTCGTCGTCAGGGTGTTTGCCCTGCTTTTTGCCGCAGAATCCATGTTCCAAGGGGTAAGGAATTCCAAGGGCAGGTTGATTAAAGTCAATTTTCCATTGTGAACCTCGGATCGACCTGGTATCGACCAAATGGAAGAGGAGAGCAAGATGCTGAGTACTCAAGTGGAGAGAAAACCCTAGTGCATACATGTCAACGAAAGGATTACGTAAACCTTTCCATGGCGTAATTAGCAAACCCGTGGAGAGAAATCCAAACCCATATGTGTCCACGAGGGACATGTAAAACCAATGGACGAGTGCAACTTTCCCCGCAATGTTCCCCAACTTATGCACCTCCCGGCTCCATTTTACGCCTCAACCTCAGCCACCACAACCACTACAATAACCTCTCCAATGGAACAAGCCATCCCGAACCTCACCAAGCTAGCGGGTGACTTCAGGAAGAGCAGAAGACATTCAATGCCCAATTAAGTCAAAGAATTCACACTGTGGAGAACTCCCTGGACCAAAAATTAGATGGGCTTCAAAGTGAAGTGGGTCATAAATTTGACAACCTTCAGTGCTCAATTTCAAGGCTTTCCAGTCAGCAACATGTTCATCAAGAAGAAGAAAATCCAGAATAAGAGTGCCTGATTGACACCACAGTGGAGAAGCAATGTAAACAGCAAGATGAAGCAATCTCCCCATTGCTGACTGAGGAGGACAGTGGAGAGGGAACAGTGGAAGGGACCCAAAAGCCTATCCTTCAACCAATCCCCATACCTCGATCCTAAAGGCTACGTCTAACCCAAAAACAGCCTACTGCCAACAGCATCCTCTCCTAAACTAGTTGCATATCCTTGCCTTTCACCACAAAGACAATCCACACCCAAAACTCATGTCGCTAAAGCTAAGGCTACCATCACCGCCAGGTAAAACCTAAAGATATTACAAGGGCCTCTATTCAAGCCTTGCCACTACATCAAAGACACTAGCAACCTACCACACCGCATGGCATACGGATAGTTCTACTGGTTCGTGACAAGGAGCACCTGACTCTCAAGATATTTACAAGCTCCACTAGCCTAGCGCCACTTCCAAAGGCTTCGAGGAATTGGTTTCTGTAAATGGCTTAGTCTCCTTACTTTTGTTTCCATTTTTATTATTTTATTTTATTTTATTTTGATTTAGTTAATTTTTCTTTTTAGATTTTCTCTAATTTTTAGTTAATCTTGGTTTTTAGATTAATTTTTCATTTTTTTAAAATTTTTTTAAAATTTTTCCTGTGTTTATTTTTGAAATTTTTGAAGGAGATGATGCAGGATAAAAGAGAGCGTAAAAGATGGAAATTACGCCTTCAGGCGTATGGGTGCGGCCCTTTTCGCACTCCAATCAAACATTTTGTTTTGCCCATAACTTTTTCATTCGAACTCCGTTTTGGGTAATTTTGGTATCGTTGGAAAGCTTAGAGAGTGTAGAATCCAAATATAGCCATAAAAAACACTTTTGAAATTATTATAAAGGTGTAATTTTCAAAATTCTCCAACCTGGGTCCCTTTTCTTCTCCTAACTCTGTCTACTAAGCCCTAAACTGAGTGAATAAGGTGCTCCAGGGAAAGCTTGAAAGTCTCCTATCTAACAACAGGTACATCTCATCAAGGGGAGGCGTATCACTTCCTTCTAACTTTCCAACTGAGTTCCATCATGACAATGTGACATTCGTCAGGGGAGAGTTAGCGAAGGAAGTGGCTTTTACATTTATGCTTTTGTTACTATTTTGAGTAAGCCCGTTTTGTGTTGTTCAGTGGCTTGTTGTTTGTCTTGTTTGTGAAGCTGTTAGTTAAAAGCTGAAAATATAGCAATTTATTTTTATATACATATCATACAAATTTACACTTTCGCTTTTCAAAATCGCCCCATTTTGCTTGGTGGTTTCGCTTTTCAAATTAATGGGCAGTGAAAAAACTTGGAAACACTGGCCCAATTCTATTGATGTTAGATCGGGTTCCGTGCTTAATTAAGTGGATGATCAGTTGAATTCTTAGTGCTTCAACCTTCGCTCTTCCACTCTAGCTAATCACACACTCCGCGCACATAAGGTTTCAAATAAAGTAGTCGAAAAAAAAACCACTAGCCTCCTAAACTTTGCAAAAACCTATCCTAGTTTCGTTGACTACCTTTAATAGATTAAGGGCCCCCATGAAAAGAAGACCAATGAGTCTTCCAAAATAAAAAGAAGAGAAAAACAAAAACAAAAAGAAAAAGAAAAGAAAAAGAAAAATAAGAAAATTGCAACGCTTTGCCTTGAAACCCGAGCACGGTCCGAGGGGTATATGGCGAAAGTCTTTAAAGCCCGGTGCCCTAAGCCAACCTGTCAGCCACCCGACTTGCTCGCTACATAGGCATGGGTGAGGCCGAGTGAGTCAGAAGTGCCGGGAGTCTCAAATCGCTCAAAGTCCGGGGTAAAACCCGAAGAGCTCAGGGTCGAAGATCCTTATGGCTCGATGCCCTAAGCCTTAATTGATCGGGGGAGTCACCTGCGGATCCCGTTACATGGATCACCCCTGCAAGGTCGATTCTCAAGACAGACTCCTACAACACAAAAGAATTGTGGAATTAGGAGGGGTCCCGATCAATTTAGGGTTGGTTAACGTCCTAGGTGGAGGCAAGACTGGTCGGGGAGAGGCCAGCGCCATTGTTGAGAACCGATCAAACAAACACTTAGGCTTAGTGGAAGTCTGCTCAAATCCTCTAGAGAAGGAAACTCATACTCAATTATGTATGGCATTCATTCTCGAGATGGTTATCAAGGTGGTTTCAAAGATTCTCATTATGGTTACGATTACTTCCATCCCCACATACTTTTTAACATCATTTTTATCGCTTTCAGATGCTCTCTTTCTTTCATCATAAGGGACAGCAATGTGTAGGTCAGTGATTAGTGCCCAAAAGTGCTATTTTTGAATCCTATTTATTGTAGGTTTTGAGCATTTTGGCGTACTCATCTAACCGAATTAACCCGATTTGCACATTAAGGTCCCTAGCTTATTCTACTAATCGCATTTTGTGGCAAATTTTATAGTTTTTGCAAGCTATTAATGCCAAATTTGTTGAGTCGATCCAAGCACGTAATTTATTTTCAACTCGATTGCAGACGTAAATCAAAAGGAAAGAAGCAGCATGTTACGAAATTCGAAATTTTCGCACCAAAGGCGTAAATTGCCTTCCTATGCAATCGCTCATGTTTCGTTGACTTTTCACTTCGCTGTCATCTTTTTGGCTCCTAATTTGCCCCATTGTAATAGTATTTTCTTTTGGTATTTTGTATGAGGGGTTGGCTATAAAGCCCTTGCTAATCAGAAGGCAAAATTTTCATTAATAAAACTTTTAGTAGCTTTCACTCTCCCGCTTCTTTTTCAGTTCCTTTCATTTTCCTTCACTTTTCTCCATTTTCTAGGCATCTAAACACCCTCCAAGGATGACAACTCGAGGACGAAAGGACTAAGACCCCTTCCTCCCCGAAATGTAGGGTCACTAAAGTAATGATCTAGTGCAAAATGAGGAGTTCCATCGTTTCACGCAGGTACTCGCTGTCATTTTCCGTGTTCTCCTTTAACTCTAGGTTTAGATCCCTTCGATTCATGTTGAATGTTCAGTACTTGGTAATCTTTTAGTGCTTACTTGATGCTTATTACTAGATCTTGTGATGTTCATAATTTACCATTTATTAGCCATTGTAATGTGAGTCAAGGAGACTTGTTTGCACTGATTGAGAACATTAATAGCCAATGAATGACATTTTCAGATAGATTTAATAAGGGTTAGTTTTTATAGCTAAATGAAGATCCGGTTCGGAAGATAACTATAGGTCATCCTCCCAAACGCGAGGAAAGAACCCTGGAAACCCTCAATTGCCCTAGGAATCCAAACCCAGTGACCTAACACTTCAAGGAGTTCTATTTTATATTTTTACTTGTTTTACTTTCAGCCTACCAACAAAACTCCATCTGCTTATGAAACCCAAAATCCAAATTGAAATTCACCATTTTGAGCCAACTGCAAATCATTTACATGAAGAAAACCCATCCCCCGTGTTCGACTTAGAGTTACTATATCAAGTAAAGTAGCTTTGCTACTACAAAGTAGGTGAGGAATTAGGTTTATAATTCATGATTCCCAAGACACCTACTCGTGGCATGAATCAAACTGCTATGGCTTAATGTACTCCTTCCATATTCTTTTCTTCTTCCACTTCTTTTCTTCGCTTCCCTTGTTCTTGACCTTTAGTTACTCCTGTTAAAGTCAAAGGGGAGGCCCTTAGGGTAGGTTTCCTCAGTCACCCATTCTTCCTCAACTCCCCTTTGTACGTAGTCTGCTATCGTGGGTCAGCGTGGAATTAAGCCCTTGCAATTGCTTTCAGAATAGCCCAATATGGACTTTTCAATGATTTTTCCCACATTTATCTTCAGAACCCTTCAAGAATGTACGGAGAGGATCGTTTCCTCCCTTCTCACCGTGGCCGACGCTTCAATGGCATAAGTGACGTAATCGATAAAGTAAAACCATACTCGCTTCTTCAGTCAAATCTCCTTTGGCAATGGATTTAAAAGGATTTTTCTTTTTCCCTTTCCATTCCTTTCCAACCAAGTAGTGTCTACTATTTTCTCTCGTGTTCCTGTCTCTTAGTCAAGCTTTCAACTTCGAGCCATCCTTTTGCACCCCAAGACTGTACAATCTATTTATCTCTTCCTTGTTGAAGTCTACCCAATACCCTCTGACATATACTTTCTTTCCTTCCCTCTCCACCAGATTAGCAAAGAATTCATTCACCCAAGCAACACAACCAGATTCTTTCTGCGGTGGTTCACCCAGCCGACCGGCCACCCTCCGTTTTCCAAAGATTTCCAGAAAACGAGATAAGCTTTTGAATCCCCTCAAAGAATGAAGCCCCGTCCTTCAAAATTCTTTCTTTCCATTGTGGCTTCGCTTGTCCGAAACAAAGTTTCGCTTCTATCTTCCTTTGCTCTACTCTCCACCACTCGCCCCTTTTTCTTTTCGATTCTTCCACCGCTTGATGATGCTCTTCATTTCATCATCCCTTCCCTCAACTCTCGCTTCGCTGTTGCTCGAGAAACTTGTTTTATTTTGATTTTCAACTCAATGTGCTCTTCATTATTCTCGTTTAAGGTTTGGAATCGTGATCATGGGGGTAAGACATGGTAGGTTTAGGTTTTGGAACTCTAGGTTTTGTGTGGGTTGAGATGAGAGGGATTTGCATGAAGAAGCCGAGAAGGTTGAGAGTTTATGAGAAATGTGGCCCTTAAGTTTTTAAAAAATTTCAATTTATAAGCCAATTGTTTGATTGTGCCCTTCATTAAATGTCGCGACAACAACTGCTTTATGGTTTGCTCCATTTTTAATATGATGTCGCGATATATAGAAATAATTGTCGTGACATAGTTTTGCTATCAATTTGAAACTGGGTCCGTTAAATGTCGCGACATTGAGAAGAATGTTGCGACACTATTTTCAGTGCATCATCTGAGTTTGTGTCACAACATTGAAACTTTGTGTCGCAACATAAACTTGCCTTTTTAAATTGAGTCTAAAATTTATTTATGTCGCACACAAAGAGCATGTTATGACATTCTTTTAGTGCTCTTTTCAATTCTATGTCGCGACATTAAAGAACTGCGGTCACGACATAAACCTTCTTTTTCAATTCTCCTGATTCCTCAATCAATCAGGTTAAAGTACATTTTAACTAAAATTTTCTGAAATTGCATCTTTCTCTGTTTTCTCTCATGAAACATTTAAGGCAAAGTGCATCTACTCATGCTCATTTGAACATATTTGGGAAAACTTACTTAAACAATCAAAGAACCTCAATTCAAGTATGAACAATTGTTTCATTTCTTAATTCAATAAAAATTTTCCCATATATTCAGAATATATTTTTACTCAACAAAGCCAATATTTCCTTTCTGCTTTTAAAATAAAACACATTCTCTTAGTCTTCAATTATGCATTATCATTAACAAGTTGAGGGAATTAGAATTACTCCCCCTTGTAGTCATTTTCTGCATATTTCTTTTTGAGACAATGTGCTTCTTAATAAAATTCTTCTTGAATTTAGCTTCATTGTCCTGAAAAATCACCAACAACTGAAAATAAAACTACTAACAGATTTAAACTAAAACAACTACCTTACAAGATTTAACTAAATTAATCAAACTATTAAAACTTAAAATTTAAAAATTTCCGCATAAGTCAGCTCCCAAGAAGTCGCTTCACTTTAACGTCCCTATCTGCATTACGTTGCTTGGATAACTCTTTCTTCAGCATCTCTTTGTTTGCCCTTTAGGCTGAGCTATTCTTCCTTAATTCATTTCCATTGCATACTTTGTCCCACAAAGATTTATTATATTTTAGTAGGTGTGAGATTTGATTTATAGCTATGCTTATTTAAGAAATACATTACATTTATATATTTTTTGCAGACAGATATTCTATTGAATCTTAGTTCTCATTAATAATTTAGTATTTGCCTGAACCATAAGAATGCTTGGAAATTCTCGATTTTAAAATCTCTTCTCATGCATATTCAAAATTTTTTCCCCCCATGAACTGCATCATCTGATCTTCAAAAGATTGAGTCCTTTTCTGACCCTGATATTCTATCATTCCTATGTTACTCGTTGCCGTTTGTCTACCGAACCTGTGCCGAGCATAAGCCTGATGATAATTTTGTCCAGGTCTAGGGCCTTGTTGTTCTCCTCCACCATATGAAAAGTTTTCAGCGGTTCCCAGCTGTGTATAGTGTGTCGGTAGAGGGTCGGTTTTCTTAGGCTTAAAGGTGTAGCTCCTATTTGCATTTAGGTAGTGTGACTCCTCAACCTGATAAGGCGCTTCTTCAACTGGTCTCTCAGCACTACTTCTCATTCCTTCTTTAACTGCTCCCACTTCATGTTCTGTATGCATTTTTTCTCATTGTTCCTCAGTTTGTTCATAACTGCCAGTTTTGCTTCTATGATTGTCATTCTATCTAGTCCAATGCCACTACTTCCTCGCTCCGTTGTCGCTTCCCGGGGGCGCTTCAGAGGAAGCCTTATAGTTGCATTTGGCAAGGTCTTCAATCGATTGCCTTGCCTCCTCTGCATTTCTTCTTTAAAGTCTAATAACATTTATGCATCAATTACGCTCTCGGGAGGCTAATTCATTACATGATATAATATATCCATCTGAGTGGTCATATCTATTCCATGCATAGGACATCTTTTCAGTAATCTCTTGAATCTCTCCCATGCATTGTAGAGACTCTCCTCTTCTCCTTACTTGAAAACAATTATTTATCCTCTTCTCTCAACAGTTAGAGCTGGAGGAAAAAATATGCTCATATATGCCTCCTCCAACTCTTCCTAAGTGTTCACTGATTCCACTGACAATTAATCAAACCATGTTGCTGCCACATCTCTTAGTGAAAAGGGGAAGAGTTGCAACTTGATTACTTCTGGTCCTCCCATTCAAATTGACATAGTTGCCATCCTCATGAATCTTCCCATATGCTCATTGGGATCTTCAGAGGGGTGACCTGTGAACTGGTGTTGTTGCACCATGGTAATCAATGCTGGCTTCAGCTCAAAATTGTTTTCTTCAATTGCAAGTTGTCTTACTGCAGAGTACTTTTTTTTGGATAATAGGCCTCCAAAAGTCCTCCATAGTATTTGCCTATGATTTCTCTATACTTCTTCTTCTTCTAGGAATAGCCTACTAACTGCTCTCGATGTGCCATATTTCTAGATTTCCGTGACCAGATCCTTCAAATTTTGTGTTGTTCTATCTTACTTTTAAGGTCTAGAGGCAACAGATCTGCTTCTGGTCTTCTATGCATTTAAAATCTTCCTGAAATAGAAACACACTAAGATCAAATGAATCCAGTGGGAAACAATTATCCCCATTATGCTCATAGAAAAATGTCAGTAGCTTCTTCAGCTACTGCTTTTAAAACTGGTTTTTTTTCTTTTCTAAAAAAATAATATCAAAAAGAAATGTCCAAATTAGTAAATCCTTTTTTGGTTAGAATATTGATCTTTAAATTTATCATTTCTATCCCCGACAATGGTGCCAAAAACTTGATATAGACAAAATGATATATGCAAATTTATGACATTGTTACCAAAGGAGTGTTATCTAATCCTAGACAACAATGCCATAAACTTGTTGAGACCATTCTTCCATATGAATGAAAAGATAGAATTGTTCTCTCTTGTAAGATGACTCATTTAAATTTGTGCTTGTGGTCTCAATCACTACAAGTACACAGGTCGTACAAGTAATAAAAGTAGATATTTAAAGTCCAGATATCATTCCTACAAGGACATATGATAAATCAAAAGACTAATTACCCCAACTACTCAAGATCATTACTATTTAAACTCCACTAATATGATGATAAGAAGACTAAAATGTAGTCTTAGACTGAAATCTTAAATATACAAGCGTAAAGTTTAATAAAATAGGGGTTTAGGATTCACCGAGTGAGACAAAACTGGATATGGATTAGTTAATAATAATCACTTTCTGCATCATTTCAATTTATAGCTCAGCCATCAATTGGAAAACTAAGTTTGTCAAAGATGAAAGGTAGTATGGTTTGGATTTCTCCCTTAACAATACTTTTTCACTGATTAAAGGTTCATATCCATTTATGAGATATGATTCTAATCATTTTCTTGTAATATATAACCCTCTTTCTAAGAATCAAGTATTTTTCCTTTTCAAGATTTCATGCCCGCATTCAGATCTCAAAGAATTCTCGTCCCATAGACAGGATTCTGCAAGCCTTCTCCAAATTGATCGGCACCTCATCCTACACTTCGATGCAAATCTTCCATCTCCTTGATTAGATCTCGCCTAACATGGGATCATATAATCAATTCATCGTAAAAGAGGAGAAACCTCTGAGTGATTAGATAGATACTTCATTCAACCCATCTCAACTTATAAGTAAGTGATCTATCTAAGTAATCCTTCAAAGTTCATTAGTTCCATAGTATTAGTCTACCATACCCACAAGGAACTGCTCTACACTCTCAAGATTCTCCATCTTTGTGTCACTCAGAGGCCTCCCGAAATCGTGAGTGAGACACAAGATTTCTGTATCAGGGTACACGTTATCGTACCGAGAAAAGCAATTTATAAACCATACCAATCAAATAAATTCAAGAATTTAATTAAAGCTTCTTCCTCCCATGCAAAGAAAATGACTATCATCAAAGACCCATTTCAGCTGAGCTCATCTTCTCAAAATCGGTTTACCTTACACGTTGACTAACTGATCAAGTAAATTCACCGAAATTATAAGCAAACTCGAAATAAATGAACCCATGTAAACCTTCCAAAGATCCATTGAAATCAAACAGTTAATGAAAAGAAGAATTTATAACGAAATACCAGCTCAAAGCTGCACTTCAGTACAATACCCAAATCCAAAAAATTAAAGGAAAATAAATTGACTAAAGAAAACCATACTAAGCTAAATCTACTAAAATGGAAAAGAAAAAAAAATGTACAAGAGTCTTCAACAACCTAGAAATCATGAAGCCGCCGAAGCTGCGCACATTGCCCTAGAAGCGTGTATTTATAAGTTTTCCAATGTTAGGCCTCACTTCATTAATTGCATTGTGGATCCCCAAAATTTTGGCCCAAGTTGGTCTCTTTGTCGCAACATAGAAAGTTCTGTCACGAAAGAACCTCCAGTCTTTGTAGCTTCGCTTTTTCGCCGCGACTTTCTCTCGCTTGTTTGATTTATGCTGCGACATACTTGCTGATGCCGGGTGACATAAATTTCTTTCAAGCAAATTGTTATTGTCGCGACATAAATTCAAGGCCGTGATTAGAATTCAAACCTCGGCTTGCACTCAGCTTCTCTATGTCCTCGCCCTTCGTGTCCGCCGCGGCATAATTTTCTGTCGCGACACAAACAATTGTTTTTCAGCCTAGCAACTTTGTCGCGACAAAGTTTTCTCTGTCGCGATAGGATTTCTTTTTAAGTCCTTAGGCAAATTTCGTCGCGATTATTAGAATTATATAAGCTGCAACACACCTGTCTTCTGTCATTCTCAAGTCTTTCTTCAATTTCTATAGCGACCTACTTTTCTCACGCAATGTAATTTTATCATTCCTTAGGTTTTTCCTGCAACTCTTGATTATGTCGCAACAAGAAGTTTCTTTGTTTCAAGTCTTCTTGTTTTGCTCTTCCGCATCTTGTCGCGACAGGGAATTCACCTCCTTCATGTTTTGTTTGTCGCGAGAGAGATTATGTTACCCTTGGTTGTGAATTCTAACCGTTATGTTGAGACATGATTTCCTTGAGTTGGCTTGATGATGGAAACTTTGTCGCAACATAAAAACACTTGTCTTAACTGACTTGTTTTGCCTTTCTTATATTTTCTATCTCGAAAGAATTGTCTCTTGTAGCGACAAAATTCATCCATTAGTATTCAGCCTTTATGTTATGAATATAAAAATTAATGTCATACACAATTCCTTCACCATCAGACCGGTATATGTTCACATAAATTTTCGTGGTTGTCGCGATAGCTTCTTCAAAATATTCTTCAAATTTACCCGACATAAACTTTACTTGGCCATGATCTAGAAAGCTCTTTTTCTCGCCTTGAGTTCACCTCAATCTTTGCATAAAAATATATCTTAAATCTGTTAAAAACACGCCGTAAAAATGGGGATTAAAAATATATGAGTTTTACACTCATCAGCAGGGTAGTGTTCTCATCGCATAGTGAGGCGTTGGCTGCAAGAAAGGTAGCCAGCTGCTGTTGGTGAGAGTCATGCTGCTCCTGTAACCGTCTTTCCAACCGCAGACAAGCGCTGGGTCCATGGACATAATTCGCCCGCACCCGAGGATAGATCATCCATCGATCAGACCGATGGCTGAAATTGATATAGAAGTCAGTTCCCACAGACAAAGACTAATGAAAAGGACTAGGCTTCCACAAAGTAAACAGTGATTCAAAAATCTCCCCTTGTAAAATTTCTCCCCCTCATTTTATACTTACTAGATGGGGGTTACACGTTTAATGCTAATAATAGGACATTTATGAGTGCCTTTCTACTTCCTTATGGTACACATATACATTCATTTGTACATTAATTGTCCCGTATTAATTAGACCACACCGCCCGTCCAAGAGGTCTGTAACATATACAATGTTCACTTCATCTTCAAGCCCGAGATGGTTGCTTCTTTCCCATTTGATTCCCGAGGTGGTCATTATTATCTGTCGTCCGCCCTTTGGTCTTACTCGGCTCGGGCTCCTTTGCTCGTAAACGGGTTAGGCCCAGATCATATGTACTCATTCAGGTCTGGGCTTGGTTCCCAATAAACGTTAATTGCACAACATGTGTCCTAGGGCTTATCCCATTCTAATAACCCAACACTTAAGTTATAGTTAATTACAAGTTTTGAAGATTAAGATTAATCTCTTCTCACCATCATATTCGTTATGGATTCAGGTATGCTTCCATTTTACTTATGCTTTTGATGATTTGAAATAAAAGACTCTTGTGATGATAGTTTTCATCTTTAAAGTCTCTCTCCCTTCCAAGTTTTTTTTTTCTAACACTCCTCACCAGTGACCATGTATAACTAACTTTTCTCCTTTACACTGTCCTTGAGCCATCTATTAACGCCATTGAAGAGGTTTTTGCATTCATTGGGAGGAATTGGATGTTGAGATTTGTTCACTGGCTGCGCCTAGGAGGTTGAGAACCGAACATCAAAAACCTTAAAATCAGAAAGAAAGTGTATATTTATATGATGAGGGTAAATTGGTAATGTTATATCCGGGGTGGAGTGGGTAAAATAGGTACAAAACCTGTTTTCAATCTGAACCCAACACTGATTTAGGGAATTGAACCCTAACCCGACTCATACCCCGATCACTCTACTCCCATATCCGTCTTAATAGGTAAGGATTTGAGCTTTGTACATCTTGTACCCCATCCGAACCGTTTACTACTTGAGCTTGGCCTCAAGAACTAAGATAGGTGCGAGAAGAATAAACATTCTTAAAAAAATAATTTTATTATGTTTGATTGTTGTAAAAAAAAATCATTTATAATTTATAAATTTATATATTTTAACCTATTTAATATTCATTTCTATCGGCTAAATAAATTCAATTAATTTGAAGGTACAAATTAAAGTAATTTATATATTATTATTCTTTGTAACATAATGGGGAGAATTCTAGAATTCTTGAATTCTAAAATGTGGACAACACGTATATGAAAGAAGTTTTACAAGTGTACATGCTACATGCTCAACACGCCTTCAAGTCACACACACAAGAGCTTCCAGAACCTTATGATTCAACACCTTCAACATATATGAACTTTGAATACTATATTTAATTTATTTCACTTTTTCTTTTCTTTTATTTTTCACCTATTTTTTTCTTTTACATTTACCACCAAAATTTCCAAAAACCAAACATTAAAGTTTCAAGGTTTAGTATGCTATTTATGAATTTTGAGAACGAGTTGCTTCTAAAACATGATCTACCTTTTTTTTAATCATTTTCTGAATTTATTCTCTAATATTTTGTAAAGCAAAACCCTATTAAATTAGTCTAAATCAGAGGTTGGCAATTGTGGGAAAGCATAGGCCAAAGTATTGATTTTGAAATAGTATGAAATTATCCAACCTTATTGAACACAGTCCCATTAATAAAGACTTATGTAGTGAGTTGATGATGACAGCATCCTCATTTGGGCACATACGTTATTGACTTGCATGACATTGAATTAATAGTATCCCATCTATCTTTGTATCCCATCTATCTTTCAACAACCAAAAAAAAAGACATTGAATTAATAGTATCCCATCTATCTCTCAAAAATAAATAAATAAATAAATAATAAAAAATAGTATCCCATCTATAAAATCCAAATATATATTGAATCAAATTTTTATATTTATATTTTTTTTTAGTATGATATTTTGGATAAATCATAGTAGCCCTGCCCCTTTTTAGTTTGGCTGCCTGAGGAGGTTGTTGGCTGTCCCATCTCCGCTCCACTTGGATTAGATATTTTCCTCTTTTTTTTTTTTTTTAATTTCTTTGAAATTGTAGGAGTTAGGAGTAGGGAGGATATTGATATTATGTTAAAAATTCAACATCTGCTCTTCAAGGAGAAAGAGAATATATAGAAGAGAAGACTCCAGTACACTATACACAGGGTTAATTTTTTCAAAAACAATTTACAGATAGACGAGGATGGCAATTCGGTAAATTTTGGAAAATAAGTAAGGATAAAATCTTAAGAATAGTTACTAACAGAAAAAGCTATGAAAAAAATAACGTGAAAGAAGAATTAGTTAAAAAAATTTATATTTCTAAATTAGTAAATCTTTATATAAAATAAATTTAAAATAAATAAATAAAATAAAATTGATTTACTTATTACCGTTTAATACTTATAATATATACTAATTTATTGACATTTTATAAAATTGGCAAATTACAATTTATTCCTAACTTTTTCAGTTTCCTTTATTTTCTTTCCCTATTAATCTTTTTTTTTTCTATATTTTGCCTCCCTCTTTCGCATTTTCGAGTCTCTTTCGCATTTTCTAGTCTTTCAAAGAAAAGACCGCGTTAATCATCATCGTCAATCATCATTGTCATATCATCGTCATCACCCGTAAATAACGTAAAGGTCGAATCTGTTTCGATTCTCTAAACTCCATGCTGTGCGTACGAGCCCCTTGTCTCTTTCTTCATCTCCAAACTATAAATACTTCCTCATCCTTCCTCATCTACCTACTCCCGCTTTTCACTCTCACTTTCCCTCTCTCTCAAGTTTCCTGCTCTCCCTCTCTCTATAATGGCTTCGGGCTCCGGCGGCGAAGAATGGAAGAAACGATCATACGAATCGGACAAAGATCATGTGTTCCTCCTGAGAGAACACTGAAAGGAGATCCTCTTACAGCAGGAGGAGGAGGAGAAAGAACAGGAAAAAGAGCAGATCTCTCCGGGAAAATCATCGGAAAAGGAGCGCGTCTCGCCGGAGGAAGGACTGGATAAAGAACCGACAGCATCTGATTCAGCTCTCTACCTTGGAGGCCAAGAAGTTGAATCTCTTCCGGAGGTGAAGTACTTAACTAAAGAGCTAGATCTCGAACATGTAGACCTCCCATAATCTTCCTCATATGGTGGATCCAGAGCAATATTATTCATATTCTCAAGTCACCGAGACGTCGGAGAAGCCTCTTGATTCTCCGGCGGAAGTCTCCGTCGTCGTCGAAAAGACTGCGCAGAGCACTGAGAATGTGTCCATCGGGAGCGGGAAGAGCGTGCTGATGACGTTGTTGAAGGAGTCGCATAGTGTTGGTGGATTAAAGAAGACAGATGAGCCTGAGAAGCCTGATCTGGTTTTTAACAAAGAAAAGGCCGTTTGTACATTTAAGCTCCCGCCGCCGAATATTGAGACGAAGAATATGGGGAATCTTGATCAGAACACATCGCCTGTGGGAACACTCGCAGCTATGGACCCTAGCACTGAGCCTTTGAATTACAACCAGGTATCTCTTTGCTAACAATCTGTTTGCATGTGTGATCTGCTAGTATGTTTCTTGTTCTTCTGTCATATCATGTGAGTCATCAGAATGTTCTCTCTTCTGCTATGTCATGGTTAGGATGTCATCTGAATGTTCTCTTCTCTGCTATGCTTATACTTGGTTTCGTTATGACTATATCATCATTAGTTTTTTTTTTTTTAATCATATTATCATTAGTTAATTAATTGAATAAGATCAATGAATCAGAAGTCACGATTGAAGTAAAAAAATACATGACAACATCACTTGTTAATCCACTTGATTTTTTATGTGTTTTCTTTCTATTCATTTCAATTTTTTGTTACTGTAATTGTACGTTTGAGCTTCTTTAAACACGTACTATATTTTTCTTTTATTTTCTAAAATTGAAAAATCAATTATAAACTATACATAAAATTTAATTAATTTAACTATATTTGATTTTCATTTTATATATTTTTATATTTTTTGTATTGCTATCAAATATTATAAAATCAATTTTCTTTTAATATTTTCTATACCTAGAGAAGTTTATGCTATAGACTAAGAAGAAAATTTTAATTAATTAGATAATTTAAATTCGTTGGACACGTGGTGAGTTGCCTTAGGGCAAATTATTAAAAAAGCAGCGAGTCATGCTTTCTTCATCGCCATTCTCTCTCCATGTTTTCTTCATCGCCATTCTCTCTCTCTCTCTCTCCATAACCATACAAGAATTATGGTTTCTTCTCTTATCTTCTTTCTCTTTACAGAAGAATATTTCTAATTTCCACCGTGTTATCCATGAACAAGAACATGGCCGGAACATCCCCGACAAACTCCGAGACCCCCTCAAAGGACCCTGACGACTACAGAAGATGAACTTTTCACACAGCCTCCTCCTCCTCCTCCTCCTCCTCCTCCACCTAATTCAAGAATCTGCTCCTGAGACTGATTATCTACTATGCAGCCATCACCAACGACAGTGAGAAAGATGCTGCTTGGTTAGTCCTCTTTATATTTCCTTCATTTCTGTAACTCTTACGTAAATGAAGTTGTTGATATATTCTTGATTCATGTTTTTACTAGGTATCAATTCGCAATTTTTGAAGCTATGGCAGGATTGAGAGACCAGTCCGAGGGTTGTAATGACAATGACATCGCTAAGCGTATTCTGGTAAGTTAAATCTCCTCTCTCCTCTCTCTCCTTGAAAAGCTAATTAATTACATGGGTTTGTAATTTTTTCCTAATATATTTTTTGTTTGATGGCTGACTGCATGCAGGAAAAATATAAGGTGGTGCCAGTAAATTTCAAGATGGAGGTGATGCGTCACCATGTGGGAGAGCTTTACATGAAGGGTATTCTTACTGTGGTGAGTGATTATCCCTTATCCCTCCCATTACGATGTATATGACTTTTATTTAGAATTCATTTCACAACACATCGCTTATTTTTCTGAATTGAAGGCTTTAAAGGGATTCAGGCTAAAGGGTATCCCCTTTGAAACATGGAGCAAACAATACGACGCACTTAAGAAGAAGATGGAAAAGGCGAAAAAAGCTTGACAGATTGATTGGTCTATGATATGATTGTTTGTTTCACCTCTTGATCAGATAACCTAGTGGAGGAAGAGCCCATCTAAGGAACTCCTTTTTGAGTAGTTGATCAACATATAGTTGTTACTTGTAAGTGAGGAGGGTTCGTATAAACCTAGCTCCATACACTCAATATCAACAGTATTACTGATCCATCCATTCATAGTGATTTTTAATATGCTAATGTTCTCGTTTGACTTCATTATTAGGTGTTGGCTGCATGTGTTTGAAGATAAAATGCCAAAAATTGTTTTTAAAAATAAAAATAAATTGTAAATATATATATATATATATATATATATATATATATCTAAAAATAAAATTAGTTCAATTCTAATTTTGAATAATTCTTTAAATCCTTGTAGAAATTATTTTACATATACTTCAAAGCCATATATTCTAACTTTACACAAAAGCTATATATGATTAATATCAACTATACAATTTTAATTATAATTTTTTTTTTAAAAACATAAAAATACAAATTGGGTTATGGGCCATATGTGGCTTCTCTACTTAGATCAATAGTAAACCAAAGAACAATCAAGAGAGAACACACTTTAAATAAATGTGAGAGATTAAACAGACAATTGGCCCAAATTGGAATATTTGAATTGCAATCTTTATTGTCCAGTTGGAATTGTTTTCAATTTCTTTGTTGAATGCTGAGAGGAGATAATTTTTCACACAAAAAGCTTTGAGTGTATTAATTTACACCTGCATATTATTTTAATGCACTTTTCGAACAATAATAGTTTTCTTTGTTTCTGTACCTGAGTTATTATCATGGATTATTGAGTTGTTATTTTGATACTTTATCAACATATTTGCTCAAGTGGTGTTTTCAATCAGGAAATGGTTGCAAAGAATGTCGATTTTCCAATTAAGGTTTTTTTTTTTTTTTTTACACTAAGTTTATATTTTCTAAATATCAGAAATTTTATATTTTTAAACCTAATTTGAACATATGAGTTTTTCTTTTGTTATTGATTTTTCCTTTGAAATACAAATTTACTTCTACATTTGGACTGGTTTTTCAATGTGAAAGTAAATTGTGTCCTAATTAACATTAAAAGTTTGAGGTTTAATTTGGAAAAAAAAAAAATCCTAATTACATTCTGCTCTTCCTTTTCCTTGTCCCTCTCCTGCAAAGGGACTAAAGAAGGTATTTTGAGATATAAGGAGGTGCTTGGTGATGTTCCATTGGTTTTTAATGGAATTGAGTCGTTGTCTATGATGGGTAAGATGAAAACGGTGGGGGTTTTATGGGGGACAATCAAGGAATGTAGATAGTGAAGTTTCCCTGCCTAGGCCATTCGGAGGATGGAGATTTTGAGGTTGAGAATGGAGCTTGGTATGGTATTATGCCCATTAGGGTCATTAGAAAATGAGGATTTGGGGGTTGAGAATGAAGTATTTTTGGTTATGAGATTTGAGTATGATGGGAAAGATGGAGTTTTTTTAATACCTTTGTGAGTGTTGATTTCTTGGGGTTTATATCGTTCAGGCTGTCGTGATTTTCGTTGCGGGTAATAGAGTTGAGTTTTTGGTGGAGAGGACGGGATATCGGATTCCTTCTTTGGCCTCTTGCAGGTTTTTTTATTTACAATAATTAGGATCTCCTATCCAGGTTTTTTTTTTTTTTTTTCTCAAAGCCAAATTAACGTACTTTGGCATCTTTAATGGCTTTTTAGACAAAAAAAAAAAAAGTTTGACATAAATGAGATATTTATTTGAAAAAACACTAGGTGAAATTTTGCACATTTTCCCACGTAAAAATTTTTAAACTATAATTATTTAAATATATGTTTGAATCCATTATAATTTATTTTATAAATAATCGACATGAATAACCCCACATTTGTCTCATCTTTTTTAATTAGTCTCACCTTTTGATTAACTGAGAATAATCCCACCTTTGGAGGTTCTTTCTTATTTTGATTTCTACCAATCACTGACGGGCTGTAAAGTTAACCCATCCTATCACGCCAGATTTAACCATTATGTCATGTGCATATCACGTGCCACTATCTCTCCTCAAAATTATTTTACCCATCTCTCTCCTCTCTCTCCCCCTCCAACCTCACATTGGAGGTAAGCAAGAGAACACACATGAGAGCTCAAAGTCAAAGATAACTTATTCAAATGTTGTTACATATCAAAAACTTACTTATTTTGATTTCTACCAATCACTTGATTGGCTTAGCAGGTTAACCCATCCTACGTAGTATGGACCATTATGTCATGTGCATATCACGTGCCACTATCTCTCCTCAAAATTATCTTACCCGTCTCTCTCCTTTCTCTCTCCCTCCACCCCCACGTTGGAGGTGAGAAGGAGAACACACGTGAGAGCTCAAAGTCAAATATAACTGATTAAGATGTTGTTACATATCAAAAACTTATTCATAATGGACATGATTCCAAAGATGAAGCTGAAGAGATTATTGAGGAATCTGCTAAAACCGATAATTCATATTTTATTGAAGTTTCATATGAGAAAGATGAAGCTCTTGATGAGCAGGAGAACAAAACAACAAATTTGGTACGAGATCGACTTAGCATCAGCTTCCATCCACAAACAGATGACAATTAAAGAGTGATACATGTGTTGGAAGATATGCTTCGGGGTTGTGTATTAGATTTTCCGGGAAGTTGGGATAGGTACATTCCACTCATGGAATTTACTTATAACAACAGTTATCAGTCCAGTATTGGTATGGCCCCGTATGAAGCTTTTTATGGAAGAAGATGTAGAAACTCTAGCAAGGTTGGGATGTATTGCACGAAAGTACAGATTATTGTTCCCGATGGGCAAAAGACACAAGAAAGCTCGGATTATTCAAAGAGAAGGGCTAAAAGTCGCTGATAGACAAAGATCTTATGCCGATTCAGAGAAGAGAGACATTGCATTCAAGGGAGACAAGGTCTTCTTTGAAAGTATCACCGTGAGAAAAATTCTACTTGGCTTGCAAAAGGAAAATCGAGTCCGAGGTTTATAGTAGGTCATATGAGTTTGGAACAAATTGGCCCTATGGTTTATCTGCTTGACACTCCCTCCGACCGGCCAAATTACACAATGTGTTTTTATGTGTCAATGCTTCTGTGAGATACCGTCTCGATGAGTCGCACATATTACCAAAGCAGATGCAAGTACAAGCAGATTTGTCATATGACGCAAGAGTCAAAAATTATTCTTACCGAGAGCGAACGTTTACGGGGGCAAGTTGAAGTACCGTTAAAGTGAAAGTGCTCGACAACACCATGGTAGGAAAGAAGCTTACTGGGGAGCCGTATAATTATGAAAGCGCAGTATCCGCAACTCTTCACCACAGGTAAAAATTTCGAGGACAAAATTTCTTTAAGGAGAGGAGAGTTGTAACACCCCAAATTATACCCTGACAGTTTTATAACATGTTTTGGGTATAATAAAAGTAAATGTATATTTTCCGGAATAACATAATACTAAAAATAAAATAATCAAAACCCGGAATTTATACAAAAGACAAGGGTAAATTGGTCATTCACCAATTTATGACCCAAGGGTCATAATTTAATAAGAATATATGCTAAAGTGAAAAAAAGATAAGTCAATATTGCAATTAGATGGAAGTTGAATTGAGAATAGATGAGAAATGAAGGACTTAAATGAAAAAAATGGGAAAAGAATTCAAATATGTATAAGGCCAAACAAGGCCTTATTTTGGAATCAAAATAAGAAGAGAAAAAGAGAAGAAGAAGAAGAAGAAGAAGAAGAAGAGAAGAGAAGAAGAAAGAAGAAAGGATCAAAAAGAGCAAAGGTATGGAATTAGTATGGTTTTGGGTATGGAAAACTAGGATTTTGTATGGAAGTCTAGTTTTGGTATGGATTTTAGTATGGAAGTATGAATTTTGTTTGGATTTTTATGGGTTTTTATGGATTAGTTTGGATACTTGTATAGAGTTCTATGGATTTGTATGAAAAAAATCAAACCATAAACTCATTATCACGGATCGGGTCTAAAAGAACCCTACTTGGTATATCAAGCTGTGTTTTTACCTCTAGGTTGGTTGATCAGAATCCTCAACTGAGGAATATTTGTATTAAGGAAATATTTGGCTTTAGTGAGATGTCGCCAAAATTTTTCCAAAACCCATATTTTCGTTCTTTGCCATAACTTACCACTTATCCGACCGAAAATATCCAAATTTTTGGATAAACTAGACTTATAAGAAAATATATCTCCTTGAAATAGGTATATCCAAATTCCGAACCCTTTAGGCTCAGAAATTCATCCAAAGTGGAGCAGCACGCTATGGTATGCAGCAACCCCGGGTGGGACACAATTGTCATTTTCGATTATCGCCCAATTTCGATCTATTATAATTTCTTCGTCCGAACTCCGTTCGATGTTTCGACTCTATAGAAAGCCCTTTGAGTCTAGAATCCATCTATATATAGCTTGATAATATTGGAACTCAAATTAGGTCTAGAAATCACGAAAATAGTAGGCCCTACTGGTTGCTCGTGAGTCAATTATTCATAAGCCTCCACTAATCTGGCCATAATTTCTCTTCGCTCGAACTGCTGCTTGACTCAATAAAAGTCCTTTGAGTCTAGAATTCATCCAAATATAGCTTGATAAAATTGGAATGATAGTAAATAGCCTATAAGCATATGGTAAATTCATAGTTATTCACATATAATGAGATATGAAAAAAATGCAAAGATATAAAAATGATTATAAATATCGTGATATGATTACTATATGACAATAATTATTCTGTGAATACGAGAGCATGTGATCAACATAAAATACACATGGATTATCCGCTTAGAACCTAATGTAGGGATAGATGGACATGCCTATTAGTGGAAAACAAGTATACAACATAATCGATCACTGGGCCCCGTCGTCATTACAAATATTGCCACTCTTATACTGGCCATCATTCCCGTACATCGATAATAACGCCTTCGACCCTTTTATGATGGTCATTGCTCAAGACAATGATAACAGCACCTTCGAGCCCTTATAAACCATTGTTTCGTATAGTGAAAGACAACGCCTTCGGTTCCTTATAGCCTTTATCCACTTCTGCAAGCCATGCATACGAAACATAAAACAAACGACTAATACGACATATGAAATGACACGACATGATATGAGAAGCATAAAGATCGTTATACGATGATACGTAAAATAATGACAAGTATACGTTGAGCAAGAATAAAGAAAAGTGTAAATGACATTTAAATGAAATAAGATATTTATAAGAAAGTATAAGATTGCATAAGCATGTATAAATTATATGTATGCAACATATATAAGCATGTGTATAAGGACAAGTATGGAATATGAGATAAGTATTCGATATGTTATAAGTATATATATGTAAAGTGTGATGACTTATTGCAGGTCGCCCACAAGTATTATTCCCACTAAGCTATAAGCTACAAGACGGTGTTTCCATCCGTAGGTACGTAAGAAGAAACCAGTGATTGTGATAATCCGCACAAAGAACCAAGGCCAACATACTTAGGTGCCCTACTAAAGACCTTTTGGTCTATTTCAGATATGTTTTGTTCAGAACAAAGTAAATATTGTAAATGTTGAACATTTCCATGTATGGAACTTGTATATATTTTGTAATCCGCTGCTATAGGATATAGTACAAGTTAAGTGTTTAACATTATATGAATGAACAAGCTTAAAAGTTATAAGTTTAAAAAAATGATGATTATTCGCCACACCGGTGCCGGGTTAAGGCGTCACACCACATGCGTCGCTGGGCTGGGCGGATTTTTCAAACCGATAAGCATCAATCTAGGCTCATCGATCCATACGCCTTCCAGCGTGTGGCTCCTGGTCGGCCACTTGATCAAATGGTCGAGGATGGGCGGTTATGAGCATCCCTCAATGTCATTACATTACTCATTAATTTGTACATTAACTGCTATACATCAATTACGTTGTAACTGCTATACATCAATTGTGTCGTAACGCCTGTCAAGGCAGATAACAATGTGCGGCATGTGTGCTTTGTCTTTGCTGCCCGAGGAGGCCTTTCTGCTAGAGCGTCCATCCTTCCGAAGCCCAATGTGGTTGAGATGGTGGCATGCCCGACCTCCATGTCTTCCCATCGAGCGTGGGTCACTCACATGACTGTCATGTGATCGGGTTCGAGTCACTCACGTGAATGTTCAGGTCACTCACACGAATGTCGTGTGCATTGTAGCATATCCCATTCCACTAGCCCCTCCTAGCATCATTTTACGCCATTAGGGTTGGAAAGGCAATAGACCTTCGTACTATTTCATATGAGCATTTTCGGAGCCTACATGGCCAAGTATTACCACGCCGAGCAACACTAGCTCAACCGCCTGTCTCACATGAAGGAGGGGGCCCAAAATATGTAGGTGAAGGTTCAGGCAGAGTCCTGGGTTCCTCAATTCGAGACGGAGGTGGTTCGAGACATAGGTGGCGAAGCGCAGCTGAAATTGGTCGAGCTGGCCAAAGAGCGCAACTTGCTAGCCGCTCAGATGAAGTAGGTGCCCCAACTAGAGGCTGAGGTGGAGGATCTGAAGCACTCTATCGCCTTACAATGCAGTGTCCACCAGGTCAAGATAGAAGGGCTTTGTGCTACTCATAAGCTCAAGGTCGAGCAACTGCGTAGCGCTCGCTCAGTAGAGCTAAATCTAAAAGACTCCTTTTGTGAAGCTGAGAAAGTCTGCGTGCTTGCCGAACTATAGGCTTCTTATACCTCCAAGTTTCTTGGATTATATGAGGAGCAATACGAGCTAGGCTACTGGGTTGGCTACGACGAAGGTGAGCTTGTGGCTTTAGGCGAGCAGGAGGAGTCCCCGAGGAATATGTCTAAGCTGATCCAAAATACCGAATCCACCGAACCAAGCATAATAGTTGAAGAAGTAAGCGCTACTATGGAGGCAAGTCTGGCCTCGCCTCGCACTCCACAGTGAAGGGACTCTAAAGTGATCGAGGTCACAGCAAAGGTCACATTCGCCACTTTGTAAGAACTTCGCCCGCCGTGCTCATGCCTTTCATTCCCTCTCCTCTCAGAAGTGTCAAGCCGCTGCCGAGATATGTGATGGTTCTAAGGCCCGACCGTCCGAGGCATAGGCCCGTTCTACTCATGTAGGACACTTGAGAATTGGAAAGTGGTGATCTCCAGGATAACTAACCCTTTTAATGGATAAACGGCCTTCTCATAAAGACGATTAATTGATCTTCCCGCAGGGGGTGAGAAAGGAGACTCTCAAAAAATGGAGAGAAACGTCTCATAAAATGGGGAATAATCATCTCATAAATAGGAAGAGCAATCATCTCATAAAAAGGAGATAAACCATCTCAAAAAAAATGGAGAACATTCATCCCATCAAATAGAGTACAAGCATCTCAAAAAGGGAGACAAAACATGTCATAAAATAGAGAACAATCATCCCATAAAATGTAGAACAAGCATCTCAAAAAGGGAGATAAATCATCTCATAAAATGGAGAAGGGCCTGTAAGGACTTATTTTGCCCGAGGCCTAAGGTCGTCGAGGGCTAGCCGCCAAAGGTATAAAACAATCATTTCATGAAAATTGAGAAATAACGCCTATGGGGACTTATGCTGCCAGAGGCCTGGGGTTGTCGAGAGCTAGCCGCCAAATGTATAAAACAATCATCTCATGAAAATGGAGAAATAACACTTGTGGGGACTTATGCTACCCGAGGCCTAAGGCCGTCAAGGGTGAGCCGCCAAAGGCATAAAACAATCATCTCATGAAAATTGAGAAACAACGCATGTGGGGACTTATGCTGCCCAAGGCCTAGGGCTGTTGAGTGCGAGCCACCAAAGGCAAAAGAGAGCCTGTAAGGACTTATGCTGCCCGAGGACAAGAGTCGTCGAAGGTGAGCCGCCAAAGGCATAAAACAATCATCTCATAAAAATTGAGAAATAACGCCTATGGGGACTTATGTTGCCCGAGGCCTATGGTCGTCAAGGGCAAGCCGCCAAAGGCATAAAACAATCATCTCATGAAAATGGAGAAATAATGGCATCCTTTACAAGAACCCAGATATACAACTCCTACCTCAATGGAAAGTTATTGAAAATACTTCTTCAAATAAGCCGAGTTCTAAGGGCGAGGCTCCATCCTACCACACTAAGATTGTATTTTGTACGCCCCTTTGCAACCATCGTCAGCAATAATGAAGGGAACTTTCCAATTTGGTTTCAGTTTTCCCTCCTCAAAAGTTCGTCGAATGAGGAGATCTCCTCTGCTGAAAGCCCGTGGTTTGACGAGCTTCTCTCTCTGAAGAGAGGCTCGGCGATGATACTCAACCATTCGAATGATCAAGCCACTCTTTCTCCTCAAGCTCATCCAAAGCCCGAGAGAGGTCGGAGATGTCTCTAGTGCGAAGGGGTTCAAGCCCGGATTCAACGAGAATCAACACCTCTGCCCCAAACGTGAGGGAGTACGAGAGGTTTCAAGAGGCTATTTCGAGTTGTGCTAAGAGGCCCATAGTACTATAGGTAAACTTCGCTTAACCACTCGCCTTTCTGGCTCGTTAGAATCTGTTTCTTAAAGCACCCGAGTAATGTTTTGTTCGTGACCTCGGCTTAACCATTAGATTGAGAATACCGAGGTGTAAAGTAAACATTTTTTATCCCATACTGCATGTAATCGTAGGAAGGGCTTACCAATGAATTACATCTATAATCCGAAACAATGGAGTGTGGTATTCCAAACTGACATATAATGTTCCTCTATACAACCAGGAGGTGAGTTTCCTTAATCTATGCGTAGGCCTCGACTTCCGTCTAATTGGTGAAATAATCAGTGGCTACTAGAATGAACTTCCGCTAGCCTGTAGCTAGGGGTAACGAACCCACAATATCAACGCCCCACTTATAGAAAAGCCATGGACTCAACTCGAAGTGGAGCGTTGTGGCTGGGGTGTGAATAATGTTGCCAAACTTTTGGCAAACATCACAATTTCGCACAAAAAGCTCAAACTCTCGTTTCATCATAGCTAAGAGGAAACTCAGGTCATGACTTACGACATAACAATCGGCCAATGATGCTGGTATCGCATTTCACGCTTCACGGACTTGCTCAATTATTTGTTCTACCATCTAGGGACCACATCTCCGGTACTGACTAGCAGAACGATCGCCCATGGCCGCAGTATCGCTTGATCAAGGCATACCCATCGCCAAGGCCTCGACCTCACTACCTTGCTTCTATCCTCAGGCAAGGTCACACTCCTCAAGTAGGATGAGATAGAGGGCATCTAGGAGTGTCAAGCTTGACTTTCGGTCGTGAGGACTACTGCCCTAAAGATAGACGGATGGTCCATGATACTTAACTCGACATGGCATAGATAGGGGGCACTGAAGGCTAAGCCGACGAGTGCATCAACCATTATGTTTTCTGCTATGGGGACTTGGGCTATTACAAATTGCTAGAATCCAGCCATCATGGACCGTGCCAACTTCAAATACTGCTCCATTCGCTCATTTTTAGCTTCATACTCCCCTCGTAGCTAGGACGCCATTAGCTGGGCGAGTCCATCCTGAGCGCAGGGTTTGTAAATCGAGAGTGGTTTGGCCAATCACAGGACGAGTAACATAACAACGTACTTGGCTTCGTTATTGGAGGTTACGAATGTGAATTTAACCATATGAGAAATTGATAATCCCTTCGGGGATTATAGAACCATACTCCGCTTCTTTCTTCGCTACTGATGAGTCGCTTCGCTTCAAGGAGCCATGACTCCGGCTCATAGAGGTCCGTGGGCTACACATCCTATTACTTCCTAGCAAGAAAGTCGATAAGAATTTGACCTTTTATTACCGACCTTAGGTGATACTCGATGTCAAACTCGCTCAACTCGACTGCCCATTTCAGGAGCCGGCCCGAAGCGTCTGGCTTATAGAGTATCGCTCTAATTGGGTAGCTAGTGAGTATAACTATAGTGTGGCTTGAAGTACGGGCAACTTTGCGACTTTCCGAGAGCCAACGATTTGCTTAAAATCGAATACCTCGCTTTCTGCAAGATCCACGCCCCCACTGCAGAAAGTACACCGTATCCGCTGCCATCACCGCCCGACCTCACCAAAGCCACGCTCACAGCAGTGGTCGAGACGACCAGATACAAGTAGAGGTCCTCACCATTTTTTGGTTGAGACAACGACAGTGGGGAGGCAACATACTTCTTGATAGCATGAAAGGCCTTGTCTCACTTTGGTTGACATCCATTCGAGGGAGCTCCTTTGAGCGTTGCGAAGAATGGTCGTAGTCGATCTAAATTCCTAGAGATGAACATGTTTAGTGCTACTAGCTTCCTTGTTGGAGTTTATATCTACTTTTTCGTTACAGAGGGCTACATTTGTGTGATGGCCTTGACTTGTTCAAGGGCCATTTTGATCCCCTTTGAAACACCGGGAACCCCGAGGAAGTTTCGGACGACCCGAATGCACACTTCTCGGGTTCAATCGTAGCAGGCAGCCTTCTAATCGACTCGAACCCCTCGCCAGTGTGTGGGTGATCTCCCCGAAACGCTTAGAATTGACTAACATGTAGTGGCCTCAAAGCTTCTATGGTCTTACCCCACAGAGGTTCAAAAATGCGGGACATCATGCACTGATAGATGGCGTCGGCATTCTTCAAGCCAAAAGGCATTACGTTGTAGCAATACATCCCTATCGGAGTAATAAACGTCATGTTCACTGAGTCGAGCGGAAACATTGGGATTTGATTATAGCAAGAGTAAGTGTCGAGAAAGAAGAGAAGTTGATGTCCAACCGTCGCGCCCATGATCTAATCGATCCGTGGGAGAGAAAATTTATCCTTGGGTAAGCGTCATTCAGGTTAGAATAGTTGACACACGCTCACGTCTTGCCATTCTTCTTGGGAACAACCACGATGTTGGACAACCATCCAAGATACTAAATCTCTCTTATGAACCTAACGGCCAGGAGCTTGTCAACTTCGCGCTTTATAACTTCTCGACGCTCCGGATGGAATCGCCTTAGCTTATGTCGGACTGGCTTGCACTCTTTCTGGAGGTTCAAACAATGTTGAGCCAAGGTAGGGGAAACACCTGGCATGTCAATGTGAGACCATGCAAAAATGACATTAAACTCTTGCAAAAGCGATACTAAGGAGTTAACTTCTTCTTGGGCGAGGCTTGCTCCTAAGCTAAACTTCTTGAGCCTGTCCGGGCCGAGCAAGGGGTGGAGTCGCAAGGGCTCCGCAACCTTGGAGTCCTCCCGACCTTCGATGAGTCGCGAGGCCTCGGTGTCGTTGTTATTTGGTTGGCGTTTGTCCCTCTTCTTTGATGACCTCGTAGCATGCTTTGCAGCTTACTTCTTCTGTAGTCTCCTGCACGTGAACTGACCCTATGGAGTTGAAGCTCGGCATAGTAGTGCGAGAGCGATTGCATGGATCACGGTGTGGCCCAAGCCGTCGTTGAAAAACGAGGCTCATCGGTCACCGTGAGTGGGACGAGTTTGTGGCGAGGTCAATGAAACTAGCAACACAATTTCCACATAGTGGCGGTGCGATCCATTGAAGCCAACCAATATCGCCAGGAATTACGCCCGGACTATCGGGATTATAGCGGGCGGGCTTGAGTGAGAAGCGGGTAGAGTAGGTCGGCGCTTGCGGGGTTGACGAATCCATTTCATTCGGTGATGCCCAACTTCTAAGGTTAGGCGGTAAAATCATAGTGAGGCCTGACGGAGGTTGCCCTCAAGGGGACTTGGAGAAGGTAAAGAACTGTCAATTGGTTTAGCGGACATTGCTCGGGTATGAAGTTGTAGTTGGTGCGACCCACGAAAACCCCCGAGCATGGTTGTCCTCAACCTTTGGGTGTCATTGGGCCAGCAATGATGGTATCTATCATCGGGCGAGAGCTTGTGGACGGTAAGGATTGTGAGTTGCTCATGGTCGCCTTGTCAATATACTCCCGGAGATGCCCTTTTCTAACCAAGAAGTTCAGTAGCCTGCGAAGGCGGTAGTAGTCATTAATTAAGTACTTGGCGTCCAGATGATACTGTAATATCGAGACTTATCTCCCCCCTTTGGATTATACGATTGAGGCCTAGGCTACTTTCGAGACACGGGTAAAGCGGATGATTGGGAGGAGTTGAGGAAGGTGCGGCGCGAGCCTCATCTACTCGAGTGGCATCCTACAACGGATTCTTAATTTGCCGTCATTGACCCCTCGACCCACCGTTACAACGATCATTTCACCTTAGATCTTTGAAGTCGTGTTTGTCCCTTCTATCCTGATCATCCCGACCTCGCTTTCCTTTATTCCCGCCATAATGCCGGGAATCATATGTATTGGCGATCGTTCTCTTGGTCGCGATAGTTGTGTCGTCTTTGAGCATGGCGAACTGGTTTCCCCACTGGAACAACTCGTCAACAGTTGCGGGGGGATGAAGCGATAGTGAATTGAAAAATTGTGTACTAAGGAAATGGCTTGCTTCACCGCCTGCATGACCGTAGAGGGGCTTACGACGTCTAGTTGGAGGATGGGGGCCCTAAAACATTTCATAAAATTCTTAATGGTTTCGGATCTCCCCATCCGGAAGTGGAATAGATTGGTAACGCTCTGCTTCGTCTTGATTTAGCACATGTACTAAGTGATGAACTTCTTAGAAAGGCAGAGGAAAGAGGTTACTATATTGGGAGCTAGGCGGTGGAACCATGACAAGGCGGGCCTGCCGGCTCAAGCAGAAAACACAAAGAATTGTTACACAATACGGCGATCATGACACAGCGGAGAAGTGCATAAGGTGGTCAAACGGATCCTAAAGGTCATCGTACATCTAAAATTTTGGTAAGGCAAAACTTGACGGGGCGTCGTGGTTTAGGATGGCGGGGACAAACGGGGACGACGACATGTCGTCAATACATACAGCGTGATCCTAGATTTCGACTGCGGAAGGAGTGGACTAGTCGAGATTCTTTGGTGAGAGGATGATCTTTGAGGGGAGGGGGGGAGGGTAGAAGTTATTGATGGATTCGGATTGCGCAGGGCTATGAGGCATTGTTCAGTTACCATGGCCTTGAAATGTAATTTACATTTTCGCAAGGTTGCGTTCTCTTGGCTGCGTTAAGCGCTAAAACAGGCCGGTTCTTGATAGTGGGACCCTTGTTGGTCTTGCAGCATTCGCTCGATAGCGACGCGGTTGGGTCTAACGTAGGTTCAAAACTGGATGGGGGAATTTCGCCCATTGATCAGTTTGGAAGCAACTCTGCGATTATCTCCTTAACAGTTTGGAGTAGCATGGGACTTTTTGTTTTTCCCCACAAACGGTGCCAATGGAAATATTTTGTGGGGGGTGAAGAACCTCCTGTTAAGATCGGATCTCCTAAACAAGTTGTACTCCTTTTTATTCTCTCTACCTCCTCTTTTATCCGGTTCCCTGGCCTTCCTTATATAGAGTTGAGTCTGCCACATGTCGGTGTAGTTGGCTCTTGGATAGTCCTGCTGACGTGTGGTTGAGCCTGATGTGAGAGGCCATAGGGCCCACATGTTAGGCAGTTGGGTGGATTTTTCGAACTAATAGGGGTCAATCTGAAACTCGTCTATCCAGCACCTTTGGCATACTGCACAGGTGTACCCAATCCGAACGGCTGAGGATGGGTAGTTATAAACGACCCTCAATGTCCTTACGTTACTTATTAATTTGTATACTAACTGTTATACATCAATTGCGTCGTAATGCCTGTCAAGGCAAACAACAATGTGTGGCCTGCGTGCTTTGTCTTTGTTGCCCGAGGTGGTTGAGATGGTAGTGTGTCCGACCTCCATGTCTTCTTGTCGAGCTTGGGTCACTCATATGATTGTCACGTGATCGAATTTAAGTCACTCACATGAATGCTCGGGTCACTCACGCGAATGCCACGTGCGTTGCTTAACTATCATTCCATCTGTACTTTTGAGCTACTCAGTCGATTATTAAGTCCATAAGCGGTTTCTTTCCCCTCTAAATTTGATTTCCCATATAATACTTGATGATTGCTCTTATTAATAAAAGCATTATCCTATTTAAAAAAATGGAAAATACATAATGTATGTTAGTTTTGAAGACATGATACCATAGATTGTTGAGCATTATATATATTATATTATGTTATTTATATTTATTTATAAAATATTTTAGTATTTGAAATAAAAATATAATTACATTTTAATATTTTTATTTAAAAATTAAAATTCATCTTAAATTTAGTAATAGTTGTGATTAAAATATTTGAACTTTAGTAACATGTCATTTGAATGTATAAAATTATTTATATATCACATGTTAATGTATTATATTATACTTAACTTCTTATAGGTTAAGTAGTAATTAAAGTTATGTGAGAATGAGAAATTAAATTAGTCTCGAGGTCTCACTTTCTCGAGACTCAAATAAAATTTGTCTCTCAACGTGTAAGAAAAAACTCTTTTTTCCTTCAAAAACAAAATCACGAAACACAAAACATATAAATGCAAATTATTTGAAATCTGAGAACTAACAAACTAAGGGAAAAGAACCGGAAGAGACGAAGAACCACACAAATGGTAGAAGTCGAGTCATCTTGTTAGAAGTCATAATTTTCTTAAAACATATTTATTGTTTACTCTGATGCTTGAAGAATATCACGCATGTGTCTGTCTCCTATGATAAAATGGCTCGACGAATGATAAAAAAAGCACCTTGCATTCACTCTAACAATTTGGAAAATGTTTGCCCTATCACTAACAAAATAAGGGAGATGAAGGAAAACTTCTTAGTCTAGACTTCTGCGTGTGTGCATACGTACATATCAAAGAGTCTCTAACATCCTATATTTATAGACTTCAGGCAAAAAGATCCGACAGCTGAAATTTCAAAATGCTAAACATTCTGACTTCTCAAGTTTTTAGAATTCAATCTAAGATAATAAGCTCTAATTAATTCATAATGAATGGGCCAATTACAATGCCTTCACAATATCACGCCACAACTAGGTTTTTTTTTTTGAGATCATCACGCCCTCTTCGCTTAAAAAGGTTACTAGTACAAACATATGTTTTCCTATGTATCCTTGAAAAATGAAAACAACAAAAACTTTTAAATTTAATATATATATATATATATATATATATATATATATATATATATATATATATATATATATATATATATATATATACTCTATATTATATATATATATATATATCAAAATAATTAAAATTTATACATTTTTCATTCAAGATGAGCTAATTTTAATTATACACGTACTTAAATTTTATAATATAAATAATACTTTCAGGGTGTTGACTTTAATTTTAGAGGACATAATGTTTGAATTATCTTTTGAGAGTTTTTCATTTTACAATTATGTTGAAATATTTATATGAAGCCATATATTTAATAAGAAAAACAATCAAAAAACAAGTATATAAAAAATTTAAACTTTGTATAAGATATTCTGCACTTACGTTATATGTTCATTTCCAAAGAGAGAATTAAGAAAAATTTTAAAGGAATTTAAAAATGATTTTTTATATCTAACTATTTTATAAAAATTTATAAAAGAAATACAGTTAAGATTAACAAACAAAATTATATATTGTAAAACAATTTAATCTCCATATTGATGAATTTACGAAATTTTACTTCATTTTATTGAATATGAGGCCAAAAGAGTCCAAAAAATATCTGACATAGATAAAGGTAAGAACATAAAGAATCGCAATGGAGTTGACTATACACTGACTTTATTGTAAACCCTAAAGGGAAAGGAAAAATGGGCTGTTTTTAAAAAGTTAGGAGAAGGGCTACCATGATTTATCAAAAAATACCATTCAAAAAAATCAAAACTTAAAAAATTTGATTCAACTCAATACCTAAATATTTATTAATTGAACAAGTGTGGACCCGTATTTGAACTTTATATATTCAATAAAGTATATTTTTAAATTTGAAGCAAGGGTGGGAGCACGAGACTATTAAAATTTTCTATTTTCTGCTTTACCTAAAACATAATAATTACAAAATTGCTTGATTCTCAAAAAGGAAAAGAAGGAAGGAAGAAGGAAAAAAAATCTAATTCAAAATTGAATACAAAAGAAAGGGAGAAAGAAGGAATTTAATAAATAAATCTGACCAAATAAATTAAAATAAAATTTTTAAATCTACTTAAGTAAAGTAAAGTAAAAACATGACTGAATTTAATGGAATATATTTATTTTACTAATCCTTAATTTAAATGTATTAGAAAAAAATTACCCAAAAAGAAAATTTTGTTTTAGAAAAAGTTTGTCTAAGCTTAATAAAAGGAATTTTTATTTATACTATAAAAAATATATTCATGAAGATTCTTATACTATGAAAAGAAAAATCATATATATATATATATATATATATATATATATATATATATATATATATATATATATATATAAAACATAATAATAATTGAGAAGGCAATCAAATTTAAAAGACATTTCAAATGCTGAAGAAAAGATTGTGACAGAATTCATTTAGGAAAATGAATCTTCCCTGACTTTTTAATAGAAAAATGGGTTTGTTTATTTTATTAAATGAAAATCATAGCCAAAATTTTAAAAATTAATTAAATTTACAAATATATATCCTTATGGAGACTTGCATGAGCCTAGGTACAAAGCTTTTATTAAAAATATATCCTTATTTAAAGTAAACAATCTCTATTTGAATTAGCAATTTTTTAAATAATTAAAAAACAGTTTTTGTTTAGTTTATTAAAGAAAAAGTCAAATTTATTATAAACACTCGACTTTATGAATTAGAGGGAAATTTCAGATTTTCCTTAAAGAAATAAAAATAAAAATTTCAAATTCAAATTCGAATTAAAAAAGAGATTCAATTTTATTTTTCCAAACAAAGAGAATTCTATTAGTTAAGCAAACAAATTAGGAACAAGCATCCGATGTTATCAACATTGATTCTCGATTATTTGAGAATACTTTTTTAAAGAAACAATTATTACCATTTGTTCATCTATTTCTCTTTTAAATCTCTTTCTACAAAAAGCAAAAATTAGGTCCAGAGAACAATGGAACATATTTTATAATAGTAATTTATATTGGCCATCAACAGCTTTCATCAGCATACAACTGCTACCGTAATCACCTGAGCATCATCAATGGTTCAAATCAACAAAACACAAGACCCAATCTCCCCACAACAACCTATTCTATTCAGGTAAATGATAACCCAAATGAATAAATAGGCACTCAAAATATAAATCAAAGCCCAACAAAAAAAAAAATCTAATACTAAAAACAAACAAAAAAAACTAATCTTGAAAACCCTAGGATCTAAAATATTGTTAATGGTATATGATCGGATGACGATGTCAGGAAACGCGATAAGCGTGACGATGCGTACGGAGATAAGTGTGAATGCGAAGAAGCTAAGAGAAATAGGTTGTAAAAATGGAATATAAAGGAAAACGAAAGAAAGAGAGATCGGAGATGAAGGTCATATCACGTCCAAATTAATCCTTATACGTGTCAGGAAGAATCATAAAACGGTAAAATTACATCATGTAGTATATTCAGAGTTTAGACTCGAGACCTCAGGATTCATACTGAGACCCAGTTAATCTAAGAAATCTTGATAATCTATTTTTCTGTGATCGTTGATTCGACTTTACAAATATGATTATTGAAATGCATGTGCTTTATAAGGATTAGTATAGATATTTCATAAATCCATCTCTCTTTATTAATTGTGTCAGGCCTTAATACAAAACTTATTATATAATCTTTTAAGTATAAAATATTTTTAAACTATTTAATAGGGTTTTACTTTACAAAATATTAGAGAATAATTTTAGAAAATTATTTTAAAAAGGAAAATTACGATCTGTTTGTTTACAATTTTTTAAAATTATTTTTTGTTATGAAACATAAGGAGATAAGAAAAACACCAAGAACATGCTCGGTTCTAAATTTTTGTTTTTGATGTAAAACATATAAAACACAATAAACATTAAATTTAAAAAATAATAATAGTTTTCCGATGTGTTTTAAAAAAAAATGTTCTCAAAAAGGGTTTTTGAAAATAGGATAAAAACATGCATTATGTGTTTGAATAACTGATATCTGAAAATTTATAATGAGTATAGGAACCTGGAGAAAATTAATGCTGGTTATCTTGATTATTAGATTTTCGAGGAAATATATAAGCAAAGAAAATAGAGATGTTAAAATGAAATAAAAAGTGAAGAAAAATAAAATAGCATTACAATAACTAATAGATTGTTTTAATTTACATCTTCAAATTAATTGGATTTATTTCAGCACATTAGTATGAAAATTAAATAATTTAAAAATATAAAATTAGTATATATGTTTTTTTTTAAATTATATAAAAACAATTAAATATGAGAAAATCATCTTTAATATTTTTTTCATACTATCTAAAACCAAATAGATAAGTTTAAAGGAAGAAATATACCTAAAAGCTATCCGATGGAATTTATTTAAAAAAAAAAAAAAGAAAAAAAGTGAAGAATTTATATTCAATAACATGAAAAAACATCCTCAAAAATCCATAAATTTGATTAAATGATAATTTCAAGTGATATAAAAGCCATAAAATTAAAATTTTAAAAACGATAACATTTATATAAAAATTAATTAAAAATAAAAATGCTATTTTCACTTATTTTGATATTTATTTAAAAAAACAACAAAATAAACATAGAAAAGGATAAAAACAAAGGATTATGTATATAACTCATTTTTAAATATATTTAAAAATATTAAAATTAATTAAATTAAGAAAATTCAAACGGCAAACAAATTCTTATTATATAAAAAATTGTTTTATAATCTTTTGAAACTACTTTTTAAAAACATCATACTTTTGAATAAAACTTTAATATATTCAAAAAATGATTAGACATTATCACATAAAATTATTTTTTAATTTATATATTAATAATAAAAGTAAAATTAAGGTAAGACATGACTCGAGTTATAAAGGGAAATAAATGGTAAAGAAGAATAGGTGTGGGAAAAATCAAAATGAATAGATGTAGAAAAATTAAAAGAAAAGGTAAAATTAAAATAATAAATGTAATATTAAAATTTTTTTAACTCAACTGATGCGATTTTGGGTATTTCAAATATCAATATGTTTTACTTTAATTTTGAAAATTTTCACCGGGTAGAAATTGGGAAGTTATATGGACTAGGTTAACTGCCGTTTGAAAAATGATTCGCCTTAAAAAACGGTTTCAAAACTACATTTTTTTTTACTACAAAAACTACATTTGAAATGATGAAAAAGAAGGAAACGATAATAAAGGTTTTTCCTTTTTTTTTTTTTTCTTTTTTAAATTTTTTGGTGTTTTTGACGTTGAAGACAGTTCAATGTTGTGATATTTCAAATTTAACGGAAGGATTTGTAATCAAAATTTAAAAATCAGGCAGAGAGGTAGTGCCATTTTTCACGGTGATAATAACTTCAGCATCCCCAAGAAGTAGGAAAGTTAAAAACCCAACAGTCTTCCGTCAGGCAAAGATCATCACCTTAATGAGTCTTGTCCTTATCTTCCCCAAATAACCACTCAATCTCCTCAATAAATACACACATTTGCCCAAAACCCCCTTTCCCCCTTATATGATTCAGAGATTTTTTTGCAGAAACCATGGCAGAAATGATGCTCCACGAATCATCAAAAGGATCAGTGAAATTTTTTCTGAAGAGTTTGCAGTAAGATACGGAAAAAACCCAACTGAAGATCTTCCCCTGTTACCCAAAAAGGAAGAAAGGAAGTTTCACCAGCCTTTTTGGATTATTATTTGAGACAAAAAGAAGCTAGAAAAATCCCCCTTTTTAGTGGGTAGGCCTTTAATGGCTGTTCAGTACAGAGATAGAGAGAAGAGAGAGAGAGAGTCTTTCATTGTTTGGCTTTAAAGGGTCGAGAGAGGGTTTAGAGTAGCAGAGGATGGTAATGGGTATTGCTTTATTTCTGTGTTTGGAAGGAGAGAGAAATTGAGAAAAATGGGGGGTTTTCAGAAGTGGGTTTGAGAGAAAAAAAAACATTAGAACAGAAAGAAATGAAAAAAATGAAGGTGCTTCACGGGATGATTGTCAGCTGCTTGATTTGCGGTATTAGAGGAATGGCTTTTTGTAGTGGGGTTCTTCATTTTTAATACACATTGCTCCAGAAAACCAGAGGGATAGCGAGGGAGAAAGAGATTTGCTTTCTTGTGAGAGATAGCAAAAAATGAGATTTTTTAAACTTTTTTTAGGAGTTTTAGATTAAGTTTTCAGTTTTCTAGTGGGTGCTTTAGGTTTCTTTTGAGTGGGTTTCACCTTTTTTTTTGGGTTCAAACCCATTGACAAAAAAAGTTGGAGTCTAGAGAGAGAAAACCAGGGTTATAGGCTGTAGAGAGACACAAATCTAGAGAGAGAAAGTAAAAGAGAGAGAGAGAGAGGAAGCAGGGGATGTGCTTTTTGTAGGTTCATTCACTGAATTTGTCATTGAGTAGGGAATTCGGCGCTTTTGAATTTGAAGGGCCAGGTTTGTGCATCAGTTTATGCTCTGTTTTTTTTTTTCCCTCTATCTATCTGTCACAGAGATTAGTGATTTCTAGCCCTTGTTTTTTCACTCCATGGGGGTCTGTAAATCTCAAATATTATTTTTAATCTCTGTATCTTTCTGTGACATCTTTTTGTCTTGTAATGCTGTTCTTCACGAGGTGCTGTCAGAAATTTCTTTTCAAAAGATTAAAAAAACCCAATCTTTTTATCCCTTTTTTTAAGGTTGCGATGCCCCTTGTGTTAATCTTTTCTTCCACAACCTGTTCCCATCACTTCTCTGCTTGCTACATGTAGAGATTCTGTAAATCTTTCAGGACGTTTTTCTTCTCAATACTCAACACTATCTCTCTCTGTATTCACTTCTCTGATCTCCCTCTCTCTGCCTCTAGTCTCCTTTTCCAAAATTCAGAAGGACACTCCAGGTTTCTGGTCTTTTCCCCCCGATAAACCCCACCTGGGCTCTCTCTAGTTCCCTATTTGTTTGTTTCTTGAGAATTTTTGGGTGTCTCGTATTGTGAAGAAAAAAAGGGAGGTTTTGGATTGAGCACTGAGCATTTTCTTTCTCTTTTATAGGAGTATTTGTTCTTATACCCAATTCTTTGTGAGAGAAAATGGGAAGAGCTACAAGGTGGTTGAAAGGCTTGTTGGGGATGAAGAAAGACAAGGAACAGGTTGAAAATTCCACCGCTGGTGACCGGAAAGAGAAGACAAGGTGGAGTTTTGCCAAGCCAGGGAGGGAGATTTCTGGTGTGGGTCAGACTCCGGCCAACTTTCCGGCCAACATTCCTGCTGATTCCGCGTGGTTGAGATCTTACATTTCCGAGACAGAAAATGAGCAGAAAAAGCACGCAATTGCTGTTGCTGCAGCCACTGCGGCAGCTGCTGATGCTGCTGTGGCGGCAGCGCAGGCTGCAGTAGCTGTGGTGAGGCTTACAAGCCATGGCAGAGGAACCCTATTTGGTGGAGGAAGAGAGAGGTGGGCTGCAATCAAGATTCAGGCTGTTTTTAGGGGATATTTGGTAAGTGGGTTTTCATTTTTGATGCATATTCTTGATCTCTGTAGCCTCAAATTCATCTTTCAAATTGGTTATCTCACTTGGGGTGTTTCTCATTTCTCCTGTTTCTGCTCTGTATTTACCCCTCATAAACTGTCGTTCTGAATGCTTTTAGATATGTTACATTTGAAGTACATTTCATGTTTTTTTTTAACTATGATCTCCCAATGTTAATCAAACAGTACTTATACCTTCTGTCACTTGATTTTGTCATTTAGAATGTCCTCTTCGTCCCTTATTCCTTGTACTCTGTCCTGAATCAGAAATTTTGAAATTTGAAATTTTGTATTTTGAATTGGTTTTCCCTGTTCTTCTGGGTCCGATTGATACTACTATTTCTATCACTGTTTCCCCTGTTTCGGTAATTTGGGTTTTTTTGTTCATTCTTTTGGATTTTTCTACCAGAGGACTGCCATACTATTTCTGCAGGTTTATGATTCAATGACTCTGAATATCTTTTCTCAATATGTTCCATTGTTAAAGCTCTTTCATTTCTGCAGGTTCATGATTCAATTACTGTGAATATCTTTTCTGAATTTGTTCCATTGTTAAAGCTCATTCAATTCTTGTTCCCAATCTCAGGCCCGGAAGGCGCATCGAGCTTTGAAAGGATTGGTGAAGTTGCAGGCTCTTGTTAGGGGCTATCTTGTTCGAAAAAGGGCTGCTGCAACTCTTCATAGTATGCAAGCTCTTATTCGGGCTCAGGCGGCAGTTCGAATGCAGAGAACTCTCCGTTCTCGGCGCAAAGACAACAAATTTCCCCCAGAAATGAGGCACAGAAGATCCATTGTGAGAATTCGATTCACTGTTTGTTGAGTTTGATTGATAGTCTAAGTTTTTAATTTTGTTGTGATGAATTCGGTTTTGTTTGTCCAGGAAAGGTTTGAGGACCAAGTGAATTCCACAGTAGAAGGATATCAACATCTTTTGATACTTCAGTTAATGCATTTGATGAAAAGTCCAAAAGATGATCGAATCGATACATTCAAGCCCAGGTCGAGATCCCGCAGAATGATGAACACATCAACCTCAGATTCTGGCGAAGACCCGGCATATCAGACACTGTCATCACCTCTTCCATGCTTGCCCTGTTCAGCTCCAGCCCCAGCCCCAGCCCCAGCCCCAGCCGGCTCTCCATACGGTGCAGAAACTTTCAAGACTTCGAATGGTGCTTCAATGGGGACGAATGTCGGTTCTCGACAGCTCAAAGCACTCCTCGGCTCGCTAATTCAGGCAGAGCAATGGCTCGAGCACCGGCAAAATTGTCACCAATAAGGGACAACTAGCTCGGCCCATACTCAACTTCCCCAACTACATGGCCAACACACAGTCATTCAAGGCCAAGCTGAGGTCTCACAGTGCCCCGAAGCAGAGACCAGAGCTGGGCTCGAAAAGGCGGTTTTCCCTGAACGATATAATGGCATCAAGAACCAGCCTAAGCGGGGTTCGAATGCAGCGATCATGTTCACAAGTTCAAGAATCTTTGAATTTTTAAGAATCAACAGGCTTTGTTTTTGTTTTGTTTGTTTCCCGCTGTTAGCAACAACTTTATGTTGATCAACAACTACTATTAATAGGATAGAACACAGGCTGCCTTTGTAAACACAGGCTACCTTTGTAGGAACAAAGCAAGCATGGCTTTGATTGAATCTTTTTCCATTTTCATCAATGAAATCAATGTCATTTCCTTGGTATTTATCATTCAAGTTGTTGATAAATTTTGATGGGTTTTTTCATGTTTTTGCTTTAAGAAATGTTTTAATCCTAATGATCATCATTTTAGGTTAGGTTATACGAGGATTTATTCGGTTATTAATTTCAAAACTCTACTCTCAAATTTTGGGTTATTCTAGGAATTACTCAGGTTGTTAGTTTTAGGGTCTCGTGATATTAGTTTTGAAGGATTATTGAGTCGTTATTTTCAAGATCTTATGAAAATGAAATTAATATTTCGATCATTAACTTTAGAATTAACTATTCTTGGTTGAATGCCGTGAATTGAAAATGCCGATTGTTAATTTTAAGGTCTTATAAGATCGATACTTAAGGATGCATTTAATTATTAATTTTAAGGTCTCGTGAGATTAGAAAAACAACTATGGTTAGAAAAAAAATTAATTAATTAATTAAAATGTTTGAATCCTAAATTTGAATGATGGCAATGGAGAGAACCCCACATTTAAAAAATGAAATCCAAGGCCATACCCTTTATTTGACAGTCATTGAGCTTCAAAATTATGATGCCTTTGACTGAGGTGGTGGCCTATGTCACTCACCCTACCTCCCCCCTTCATTTCAAATTTGGTCAATTTCAATTTACAACCATACCTAACCTTCCTGCCTTAACAAGTTTCTTCAAACATAGTATACTGTAGCAAGTACGTACATTTGTACTCTTATTATATATATATATATATATATATATATATATATGCCTAACATATATATATATATTTTCTGATTTTATTTTCTAAACTAAGGAAAGTACAATCATAATAATAATAATAGAGCTAAAATATTTTGTGTATAAGAAGAATATTCCCCTGGAATAGTAAAAACCAGGGTGGTGAAAACAATCATGCTCTTTGAAAAAAGAAATTTCCAGGCTGGGAGCTTAAAAATCCAGACTGTTTGGTCCAGCGAATCCCAACTAAATATTTCACAAAACACCCATACAAGTTACAATATAAGGCAAGAAAATATTGCAGTTTTGGCCTTTCTTGATTCAGAAACTATCCCCATTCCCTTCTGCCTCTTCCCATGCTATCTGCTTTCTATTTCTCTTTACATCCACTCTATTAATTTATATTTATGTCATTAATTTAATTTGAGCAGCTCAATTTTTCAAAAGGGTTTTTGTTAAGAAAAAAAAAGAGAATAATATTTGTGTGTGACTATTAATTAATTTATTACATTACACCTAAAAATACTTAATTATAAAAAAACCTTTAAACCTCCATACTTTGACGCTTCACCTATACATAGCCGAGTCAAATGAGAAAACTTATAAGTCACCCACCTCTAATAGTTTTTGAAGGATATAAAATCAAGGGCTATCTTATAATATTAAATATTATTAATGAGATTGAATAGATATGTAACAATAATTTATAGACATTATTTTTTTTATAATTTTCTTTTATTTTCTATGCTCCTTCAAATTTTGGGATAAAAGCATTTACAGCACACATCATCATATTTATTTGATAATAAATGTATCCCTATAGAGGACAAAATGAACACATCTCATTGCAAGGATATTTTGGCTAGTCCCCACTCAAATTCCAACCAGCCAAGCAATGAATGGCTGAAATTCCCCAAGAGGTCTACATATATGGATCCATAATAATACCCTAGCCAAAAAAGAAAATATTATTCCAAAACTAATTTGACCTATTGAAATCCATAGACTTCCAAATGAAAATGACATAGAGAATCTAGAGAGAGAGAGAGAAAGAAAAGTATATAGTCTTTATAGCCTTATAGACTTGGCACAATCATTTTATCTTAGCCCTTAAGTTGTAGGGTCACTTGGGGTACACGTGGGGGTGAGGGGTCCTAAAAATGGAGGGAAGGGTACCCTATTTTTTGATCTTAAATTTCATATCAGTAATGATTAGGGGTGTAGTTTAGTTGATTGACAGGAGGGGTTGAATACTGTGAATCTCTCTTGAGTGTGGGCTTGCCACATCATCTATCTCTGTAAAAAAAAAAATAATTTGGGGCAAATTTAGGTTATTTTAAAAAAATAATACACAAATAAGTGGATCTATAGTTTAAAATTTTAACTTATAAAAATTTTAATATATTTTTAATTTTAATATCACAGTCAATAACTATGGTATCACTATTCACACGTTTGAGTATTATTTTGATTTTTAATTTTTTTTCAAAATAAACTATATATGTTTAAAAAAAACTCGTAAAAAAACATCAGCACTAGGGACATTTTGGGAATTTGTGTTATCTTTGACTGAATCATTATCCTTTTACCCATCATCATCATCAGCCACACTTCGTGCAGCGTGTCGATAAGGTTCTTGCTTCTCTGTGTTTTTTCTTCCCATTTTACCCTCCTTTTCCCTTCTAATTACGATTTTAAAAATTCATTTTAAAAATCGTATTCATCGATATTATTTTTAAAAAATTAATTTTAAAATTAGAGTTAATGAACGTAATTTTAAAAATTAACTAAAAAATCATAATTAGTGAATATAATTTTAAAATTAATTTTGAAATGGTATTTGATGAATAATTAATTTGATAATTATTTTTAAAAATAATTGTACTGTGTAATTTTAAAAAAATATATATTTTGGCATCAAATTCCTTAATGACCAGTCTAGAGTCTGCCGTGGACTCTTTTTCAAAGGCCCCAGATTTCAAATCATCTGTTTTACTTATTAAATATGCCCTCGATAGTTTACAATAATGACAAGAATAACCTCTTAATGGTTTAAACGAAAGAGACGTTGGAAAATGATTAAACAAGGTTAAGGAATCCTGCCCCTGATTAATCTCCATGTCTCTTCTTCGGATTCAAACATTAAAAAAGAAATCACCAATATTTTATTAGAAAACAGATTTGTTTTCATTTTTGTACTTTTAAAAAGCACTGTTTCCGAAACAAGGAAAGCTCGGAGGCAGTTGTTTCTGTCATCCCGACCCATGTTTCCGAAAACAATAGCAAAAAAAAAAAAAAAAACTAGAATTCCAAAAACACTTGTTTATTGTTAACCAATTCAAAAACCCAGGTTGAAAACTTGGATATTTTGAAACTAACCAGTAACGGCCGATGGATGAGTCAAAATTTGCATTAATCACAGTACGAATTTCAATTTCATTACGTGTTTGGATCATGAAATTGAAAGAAGAGATACTTGAAAGTGGAAAGTTCGGGTTTGACCTTATGGGAAGGTGGGTTTTGACATTGAGAGGAGGGACATTATTGAACTTGGTTAATGGCTGCTTGAGTGGAAAAAAGATGGGCTGTCATGTGCATGGCCCTGTTCCAACATGATTAAATTTAAATATGATTTTTTTTTCTTTTAAATTTATTTATTATTTATGATTGTTTTCTTTTGGTCGAGGGTTTTCTGGTGGAAATGTCGTGGAAAGAGGGTAAAGCTTAATTCACTGCTTTTCAAAGATGATATTACTATAGGGCTCACAAACACAGTTGGAATGTTCTCCAAAAATTAATAATAATAAAAATAAATAATACATGTTTTTCGTGAATTTGGATATAGCTAAGAGTTAGAGAAATATATTACACTGTAAAAAGTTATAGCTTTACATAAACAGGATAAACTAGAGCTCATAAAAAACATTTTGCTTTGTTTATCTTTAAGCAACAGAGATGGTCATGGGGTTTGATTCTCATAATAGTTTGACTACTAAATCTTTTTATATTATGTATTTTTTTTCTATTCAAAAGAGAGGAATACCACCGGAAAAACCTAACAATAACATAACATAACATAACATAAACTTCATTATGGTTTATAACAACTCTTCTTGCTCATGTCATATCCATTATATCCTCCCACAAAATCTACTTGGTTTAAACCAAAGGTTCTCGATATAATTGGACACCATGATCATGCATAATTGATATTGATGCCAAATAATCATCAACCCTAATAATAAAAAACATAGGCTTCATCCTAGTTAATAGCAATTCTTTTTGCCCATGTCATGTCCACTATGTCCTCCCACAAAATCTACTTGATTTGAGTTAGAGGTTTTCGATATAATTAGACACCATGATCATGCATCATTGACATTGATGCTAAACAATCAATAGCCTTACTATGCTCTCTATAAACATGCTTTCTTTAGCTTCACTTCTCAATTTCTTGTCAATAACTCTTTAATGACTATAAACAAATTATGAACTCATATATATGCATGATTCGGAAGTCCCTTGTAGCCATTTCACCACACCTATAGCCCAGAATCCATACAAGTCTTAAGCCTTGCTAAAAAAAATACCTCACATTTTGCTTCAACCATGAAGTAGGTTGTAGACCTTGTGAGATTTTTTGAACCATTGAACCATATCATCATTGGACCATTAGGTTACAACCCCCATTCAATAAGATTTATTAAACTTTGTTTCTAAATTTTGGCTCCACCATTGCCTATTGAACCATGTCAATGTTGCATCATTATGCTACAACCTATGTTCAGTAAATTCATTAAACTTTGTTCCTTAAATCCTGCTCCGCCCGCCATTCATTGCCATTTTTTTAAACTTTAGTTTATTATTGCTATAGATTTAGTCATTACCTTCTTCATTATTTTTTGCAATATTATTTAAGATGATTCACGGTCCTTCCATCCATCTAGAGGGAGAGTTAAGTATTGTACATGTTCAAACTGGCCTACTATTTACTTGGAATTACAATAATATAATAAATTTGTTTTCAAGAAGTTTCGAACCCTGATCTCTCTTCTCCCTATACACTGTCTTGCACTTTAAACCAATTGAGATAGGGCTTAGTGCCTCTTCTAATCTTAATTTTAATAAGCACAATTATAGTTAGATTTAGGTGAACTCATGTTAATAAATATATGCTTTTTTAATTCAATATATATATAACAAACCTATGTGACTATTGTAAAATTTAATTTTGAATGACGCTGGAAACATATGATGTTATTAGATTAATTATACTGATTTTAATATGATGTTGATATAATATAATCAATAATTGACTTATAAATGATGCTTCAACTGTTTGATAATTAAATTGCGTTTGGTATAAAGAGGATTTGAAGAATTTATTTATTGTTTAAATTAAGTGTACTTAAATATGAATAAGAAAATGTGAATTAATTTTTTTATCTCTAGCTTTAATATTTTTTTATCAAACATTACTACTTATTAAATTCGCTTATTAGAAAGGCTGCGCGACATCAAGGCCGTATGCTTCGAGACTGCATTTAGCCATTATTTTAATATTTTTGCTTATTAAGCTCAAAAATCTTAATTCACTGGGCTGATGATGGGTCCATATCCATGTGGTTAAGGGCTGTGGCCTTTATCTCAGTTAGATTCAAGATAGGCCCAAGGAGAGTCCAAGCATTTTTATTTTTGAAATCCGCAGGGTCATGGTAGTGATCCATTGGGTTAATCTGGTATGGGCTTCTCTTCTTCAACCATTTATAGGGCTTGTTTGATTCTTATTTTTAAAAAATACTATTTTTATAAGAGTTTTGAAAACATAAAAGCACCATTTTGGTTTTGTGGGATTTATAAATAAATCTTTCTATCAGTCTATCTATTATGACAAGATCTTCATACTTCGACTTGCTATTGAAGAAGCTGTGGCACTTGATTAGCTCAATTGATATCTTTTTGAATGCCTATATGAGATCCGATTTTCAACCCATGAGTACGCGGAAGAGCAGATAGCTATTGAGCCATGGGATTTGACGACGGACTTAAAAATCCACCTACAGACGCTTTACGCTCTATCTTTCCAGATAACGCTTGCATCCTTTATATTATCGTAGCTGTTAACACAAAGTTAGTCGATGCTTATTCCCTAGATATTGTCATTGCTTCTTCTTTGGGAAAAGAAGTTCACGACCCATGGTCCTTCTACCTCCACGTGGTATTACTTCGTCAGGCTTTAGTTCATTGTGGAAAATTCCCTATTGTTGCCTTTTATAGAAGTCCGGGCCATGTCTTAGTTCTAGTGTGGCTGATCATCCTCTCGAACTAGCTATGGATCATCACCTTGGTAAGCTATTGCCTCACCAACTAGCTAATTAGACGCGAGCTCCTCCTTGAGCAGATTCCTCCTTTTGCTCCTTAGATTACAAGGTATTAGCAATCGTTTATATTCTTGTTCTTTGAATTTTGTATTTTATGTGTTCTTCGTATTTTTCAGAACAAAAAACATTGAAAACCAAACATGTTCCCTGTAATTTTCTTGTTCTCCTTATTTTTAGAAGAAAAAATCATTTTCAAAAATCGTAAACAAACACATCCCCTAAGACTCAACCCAAGGTGTTGCATTTTTGTCCACATTGTTTTCTTAATCCATAAATAATCAATAAAATATGACTTTTCTATTAAAATGAAAAGTAAAATATGATTTTTCATAACAAAAAACAAAACAAAACATGTTCTTTATAATTTTCTTGTTTTCTTTATTTTTTAGAAGATAACCGCTAAAAATCGGGAATAAACACATTCCTAGCATTCAACCTATGTTGCATTTTGTCCACATTGTTTGCTTAGTCCATAAATAATCAAATAAAATTTGACTTTTCTATTAAAATGAAAAAAAATAATAATAATAACAAGAATATTTTATTAATAAATTCTATTTAACTCAAACAAAATTTAGGAAGCTACTGTTATTACCATAAAAAAAAAGATAGCAAGTTTGATAATTATGGGTTTGAGCTTTGAAAAGAGTTTTGTATGGAAATGATGTATTTGAAAAAAAAAAAAAGATAAAATTAGTTTGTAAGGCAAACTATTGACGAAATTGATGCACAATACCGTTGTCTTAGACATCGGTAATTGATTCCTGCATATGCCATACCACAATAACGGCATTTCAGTTAAATAAAATGCTGAAAATGGGAACAATGACAATTAATTTCAAATACCGCTGATGGTAACAACGATAATTGATGGATTAAATTGTCGTAGACGGCAACAATGGCATTTGACTGGATTCAAATTCAGAAAATATTGCAAATTTTTAATACTGGGCGAGCTCCGAACGGGAAGAGGACCAATTGGGTGATGCACGAGTACCGCGCCACTTCCAAAGAGCTCGATGGTACAAACCCCGGCCAGGTATATCTCTTTTCCTTCCAGTTCTTGAGCGGATTCCTTCTTAATTTTTCATTCCAAATATTTTGATCACGAATGCTTTGGTTTTATTTCACAACCAATTGGTTTGCTATTCTCGATTTCATTGTTTACGAAAGGATGTCTTAGTTGTTGAGAACTTAAATTTTATCCACGGAGTTTCTCATTCTATATAATAGCTTAATTTGTAAGTTGTGGTCATATTACAGATGGCTCAACTAAGTCTATATTTGTTCACATTCTGCAGTCTGCATTTGTCCACCACAATTATTCATAAAGCACGAAAAGAGCTTAAAGGATTGAACCCCGGCGAATCCCTCGAACCCTTGTTCAAATTCTACCAATTTTATCCACAAATACCGTTGTTGTCGCTCATGGTAATTTAACTTACTCATCATCACAGCCACATCAACGCATTTGAAACTAATTGGCTGCTGCTCCTATTTTCTGCATTTTAGCTTAAAATAAATACCATTGCATATGCACAGATTCGCAGTGGACCAATCACTGGGTCTCCAACAAACAGATTTGGCAGACTACTCTTAGCTAATGGGTCATTAGAAACTAAGTTTATCCTCTTCTTTTTTCCCCCAAATTCATCATTTTCGTACAAACTCCTCATTTAAAAATAAGGTTTTAGGATTGTAAAGTGTTTTAATGTGATACACTCTATCACTATCAAGAAGTTCCAAAAGTCTCAATCCTCCTAGAGAAATGCTCACCTGAATTTATTATTTTATTAGCTGTAAGAAGCATTGTACACGTGTCATGTATCCATTCCAAAATACCAAACCATCTATTGAATCGACTACAAGTGAACAATACACCCACCCCAAAGATATGTGAATAATGGGTTGCCACTTGCCAGTGGTATCTGGGCTGATAGGTGCCGCTTTGGAACCGCAGCAATGGTCAAAATCCTGGAAAATTTAAATTTCAAAACTCCAACGGTCATCTGCACTTCATCCCTTTCATTTCATCCTAAACAGTTACATTTTCTCTCCTCCAAATTGCAATAAGAGAGCGGAATATCTCTTCTTCTCTGTGCCCCAAAAGATAACTGCCAACTCGAAGACGGGAAAAGTCAAAGAAATGGACGGTTCCGACAAGGGTTTCTCATCTAAACCTTCTTCAATTCCCAAAATCTCAGGATCTGGTAATATCTCCCCATCTTCTTTCATTCTTGTAATCTGAGATTTTTTTATTGCTTAGAAAAAATGTAGGAAAAGGAAAAAGAAGAAATGTGTTCAGGGTCGTGCTCAATGAATAATTTGAATTGTGATTTTCTTTGCTTTTTCGAAAAAAATTTCCGAGTAACCAAACAGTTAAACCAAACAGAGGGGTTCAGTTTTCTTGAAATTTTCTTTCATTTTTTTTGGGTTTTCAAGAAATTAAATAAGTAAATTTTGAGTCTTTTTTCAGTAGATGCAGAAGGGCTTTATGAGAATGACCCGAGACATAGTTTTCAGAACCCAAAGAAACCAACTACGAAGAACTTCATGTCACCAACAATTTCTGCAGCTTCCAAGGCTGCTATTCCGAGAAAGAAAATCTTGGCAGAGAGGAATGGAGCTTCAGGATCAATTTCACCAGATACCCATTTCTCAAAAACCCCACAAGACAAAAAATCACCTCCTCAAGATTTAAAATAACGGCTCTGATAGCCCCGTGCCGTACTCACCATTGTCACCGGGTTTGAATCGGAAGACGATGGTCAGAATTCCGCACCCGATCTCTCCTCCAAGCCTTATGACCCCTTAACGAATTACCTCTCCCCGAGGCCGAAGTTTCTCAGATACAATCCCACCAGGCGTCGAGAAATTTTCCTGCTCAAAGAAGAGGAAATCAAAGACGGTAAAGATCGATTGAGTATCAGCAGAAATGTTTTTGAATCCCAGAATGCCGGTGTGATGAAGATGGTACCCAGATACTTTGTCTCAGGGACAGAAATGAAGATGAGGAAGTTGTTAAAGATGATGTAGAAATTGAGGAGGAAGAGGAGGAGAGAGGAGAAAAATTGTTTAAAGGGAAAATGAATGCTCTTGTTTGTGTTTGTTATTTTGTTACTCTAACGTCATACATATCTTCAATGAACTCTCCTACACCTCTCCTGTCGGGAAGTTTACAGGTTCTCAAAGATGGGCATTGAAAATTCAGAGCCATATAGTTGAAGCTGCCTCTGAGAATGGCCATGGATTTACACTGAGCTGTAGTGGTTTTCAAAATGGTATTTGAAGATCTGAGTCAATACTGGAAATGGTCATTACTCCTGCAAGATTTCTGAGTTTCAAAGTAATCATGAAAGCGTCAAATACAGATGTCGGGAAATAAGTCGATGGTGCCATGGTCAGAGTCACATTGAGAGGCTGGGACATGAAAAACAGGAGTAGGAAGAAGAAACAGACCAGCTCGGCTGGCGGAAGAAAACAGCTGTGTTTGTGACAAGTACATGGAGGAAGCAAGGGAGGTTTCTGATCAGATAGCTGAAAATATAGAGTTTGTAGAGAAAACCGCAGAGAAGTTTGAAGCTTTACAAGATGATTTGATAAAGACTCCTGGACCAGCTGTTCCGGGTGTTTTGAAAAAAGATCTGATGAATACTGATTCCATTTCCAAATATGAACAAGAATAGGATGATGGAAATGAAGTAGTAGCAGAAGAAGTTAAGGGAGTAGAAGAGATTGCTAACAAGGAAAATACAAACATTGGGGTCGCCAATCTTGAACCAGAGGTGAATTTGAAGGAGGAAGAAAGATGTTCTGAACTTATGGAACTGAATCAATCCCCAAAAATGTCATTTGGGCTTCTATATTTGCCATCATGGTATCATCCTTGGTGTTGATTTCACCTCAAGTAACCAAAAAACTCCTCAAAAAGGATTCACCATGACTGTTAATCAGTGTTCTGAGTCTGTTGTAGCAGAGAAAAGCTCAGTTGCAGTAATCCTACCTCCCAAGGAGGTTATGGTCCACATTGAGAAAGTTGAATCCTATGCAGAACTCTCAGTGGAGGAAGCTTCCCAAGAGCTCTCTCAACGCGGAGCTCCAACTGTGGAGCTACTTGGAGAATTTGTGGTTGGGGAGGTCAGTAGTAGTAGTACTACTACTCCTAAGACATTCAGCTCGAAAAGCAGGATGACAATGGAAGAAAGTGAAGAAAGCAACCATTACTCTGTTTCTCAAGAGAAGAGGGGGACTCATTCGGTTCCAATTCAGACACGGGCGACTCTCTCGGCTCTTTCCACTATGGATTCCCCTTCATATGGTAGCTTCACTGCTGAGAAATCAGTCAGGAAGAAAGAGGTAATTTTGATCATATGGTAGCTTCACTCCTTAGTTTTGACTATAATTCATCATATAAATCAACCATGGAATTTTTTGTTGTTTTGTGGTGGAAACACAGGATGGCGGAGATGGGAGAAGTGGATAAAATAGTGACAAATCTAGTGAGGCGATCGAGCTGACCTGCAACTGTTCAGTCATGTCTCCATGAGCGACACATCTCATCTTCTTCAAAATTATTTTGCCTGTGCTGTGTACACCATTTGAAACAGCATCCTCTGTTGTTTCATTTTGTATTTCGGGGCTCTCCTTTTAACATCTGTTAGTTGTAGAACTAATCTGAGCTGTTTTTATATTCTGTAATGTAGGAACTGAATTTTCTATTCCAATTGAAGCAAATTCTGATTAGGATTGTCACACAATCACTAATAAACTACTTGTCTATGGTTCATTTTTCTGTTTGAAAATATATCCCTTCCTGTTGATAAAATTGAAGTTGGTTTTCAATCTTACCCCAAATGGGGAGACATTTTGGAGATGTTGCAAATATTGAATATTCTGTTAAGGCGTTGAAGTGATTGGTTTCTCTTTCAAGCTTTAGATTTGAAGTTAATATGACATAAAGGTCCATGATGGACTGATGAAAAGAAAGAGATATTTTCAGAGTTACAAGAATGGTATCTGATCTTTCCCTACATATGCAGGCTTACTTAGAACAGTTCTTTCCCGATATGTGATATTGAGGGCGGGGCACACCCATAGTCTCTTGCTCTTCATGAGAAGCTAGCTTCAAAGTGGGAACATAAAACAGAAAAAACAGAAGCGATAGGAAATTACAATCGATCAAATGCATAATTCATTTCCTCTGAGGCATCTCCAAGTAATGGATGTTTATAAACTATTAGAAAGCAATCTTCAGTCATAACATCAGATGGAAATGATTTAAGTCTCAAAGCCACAAAATTTTTCATAAGAACAATCTCTCTCTCTCTCTCTATATATATTTATTTCTCTTTCATCCAAAATGAGAAGTTATTTCACAAGAGATCATATAACTAAAACATGGGTGAAGATCGATCAACTTTGCATAAATGAAGCTACTACCTTCACAGAATTTTTTTTTTTTTTTTTGATAATCTCATAATATTGACGAGTCTATCACAAATTTTCTGCACAGGAATCAAAGGAGGCCTACAAACCATTCACAAACTGCTTCTTCTTACTTAGCAAAGATAGAGATGCAGAAGAAGAACCCCTCTTCTTTGATATAATCGCTCTAGGAAGAGTATATGCCTTGTGGGTATCCAACCCACCTGCATAGCTTTTACATGCCTTCATTTTTCTTCTGTAAGGATTCTCTTTCTTTGCTAGATCTTCTACGCTTCTCACACTTGACAGAGATGTAAAAGACTGTGACTTGCCTTGATAATACTTGGAAAGTCCCCTCCTGCATAAACAAGAAACAAATTAAAAATTTTTCCTTAGCCCACAAATCTAAATTCAGTTTTTGGACATGCCATCACATGCAAATTAATAATATACTCTATCCAAAAATTTATTAGAAATTAAAGGCATCTTTGTTTACAGTTTTTGTTCAACAAATCAAGGAAAACAAAAAACATAGAAAACACAAAATTCACTTTCAAAGAGCATCAAAAACGATGTTATATGTGTTTTCAAACAGTTCACAAATAATAAATTCTGTGAAACAGGAACCAAACAGGCCTGACCCCCCAAAAAATGCCTTTCTGATAATTTTCTTAGTACCCATTCATTGATCAAGCTACTTACTTGATGGGAAGCTGTGCCATGAGCTCTGATAATTCATACAAAGGCCCACTGGAATGTGAAGAAGAAGATGACGAACATGAAGTACTTGATGAAGAAGCATCATCTACCAAGTCTGAAGAAGAAACTGATGAGCCATGGGAGGTGATTGAATCTTCAAGGGAGGAAGTCGATGATGATCTGGGGTTGTCACTATTATCATCATCACCATCTTCCATGATAACCCAATTATCATCTCTTTGCTTTGCAACCTTCTCATGATCATGATGATACATCATCACTGAACATGGACTTCCAAGAACATGGATGTGATCAATTTTAGCCATGGTGGTACAGAATCAACCTTGGGGAAGAAAAAGAAAGAAGAAGATGAGGGAGAAGAAGAAGAAGGTGCAGGTTATGGATTTGGCAAAGAAAAATTCTCTTTTACATCTTATATAACCCAAAAGCTTGGGGAGACATACATATATATTCACATGTGATGATAAACTATAGAATGGTACGTGGTATCGATTAGATGCTTTAAGCAAAATGCATCCATGGCAGCCCATAACATGGAGTTTTTTGTGATTCCTTCATAAGATAATGACACGTGTCACATGGGAGGGGGTGTTTCCAATGTTCCAAAAAGGCACAATAAATTGCTAATTCAATTTAAAACATTATGTCTCGTATTCAGTTGTGATCTGATGTATGAAATCTCCGTTACAGGATTAAGATGATGTGATAATGCTCTACTTCAATGAAATAATCTTCCTCTTTTTAGAAACATGGATTATATTTTTGATATGGAATAAAATAATTTTGAAAGTAAAATAACTTAGATATATATTTTTTTTTAAACATTTAATCACTATATTACGTTATAATATTTTGTTATAATAAAGACTAAAACTTTATCCTTTCTTATGTTGTACCCAATCTCAATTACAGAGTCAAGCCTCATTGCAATAGGTGTATATATATATTTGATGATAATCAAATCAATGATACATTAATTTTGAGAGGCAATATTGGGGGTATGGAAAAAGCATTTTATGGGGTGTGGTTTTAGAGAAAGAGAAAGGGGGTTGAGTTTTATTATTTTAATTTTTCAAATGAAAATTCAAAATATAGAAAAAGAGTTGAATGCCTTATCTAGAGATTCCACATTATCTTCTCTCCTTCTCTCCTATGGTAATGGTTTGAATTCCATGACTTTGACAATGAAGAAAGGACCAAGTGGATAAGCTCAATGGGCTTGAAGCCATCCATTATGAGTCACCATCTCATTCCCTCACACCAAACATTATTTTACTTGTGAGAATCCTTTGTCAAGATTTGTGTTAACCCAATAAAGTTGTTTTACATTGTAGATATCCAACAAATGGGATAAGTTTAGAGGCTTTCAATATTGAGAATTTCTCTTTTTTTTTTAATTGTATTTTTTTTTATAAAAAGCCCTCACATCATCTACCTTATAAGAAACAGAGATTATTTTTGTTTCTATACTCACCAACCAGATAACAAAAACAATTAAGACATCAATAAAATATGATATATTTTTTTTCAAATGGGGTGGGCTTCATTTCTATGGGCATAATTACTTGTTTTGGGTTTCTTTATGTCTTTGTGGGAAGCATATATTAGTGGTTTGGTAATCAAATTTGGATCCATCTTCTACCTTGTAGATAAGAATCATAAGATAACTCATGGGTATTTTTATTTTATTTTATATTTTTTTACATTTTGTATTATGATTTATGGAGGGGAAGTGGTATATTAGTTTGACAAATTTACATGCATATTCTATTACTTATTTCATTTTTTCTATATTTCATTTTTAAATATATTTTATTTTAAAAAGGCTTAGATCTATTACCCTAATTAATAAAATCACTCCACATGCTGTTTTATTTCACTACCAAGATAATATTTTAGGTTTCATTCAAAATAAAATGTGCATGCCTTTACCTTGCGTACTAGTTCTAAAAAGCAATAAAATATTAGAGTGTTTTATGAAAAGACATTTTAATTATTTATTATTATAAAAACTAATTATAAAAATATAAAGATAGTTTAAAGAATAAAGTAGTGCAAATAAGAAAAATATTTATAAAAAATGTTTAAAAACATAAAGAATTTATCAAATGCTTATAAAAACTTTATGACAAAAAAAAATAATCCTATAATAGTTTAACTCTTTAAAATTAATTTGTGAAGCTACTAAAATCCTCAAAACACTTCAAAATTAAAGTTATAGTGTCTATATGACCACTGTTTTCTAAAATAGCTTTAAGTAGCTGTATCTTTAGAATACTTTTAAAATTCTGTTTATGATGTCTTATAAAATTTATTTCAAACCCAAAAAATATTTTCTTAAACTTATTTTTAATATTTTGAAATATATTTTAAAACAATAGTAAAAACAAATGAAAATAATATTATAAAATAATTATATATATTTATTATCGAGAATATCATATTTTCTGTTCTTAAAAATAAAAAATATAAAAATAAATTTAAAAAAGTTATCATAAAACGGTTATCAAAAGGATGATAGTTTTCTAAGTGCATATATACCATTATTTTTCATTATAATTAATTAATTATATCATGAATGTACGGGGTTTCTCCCCTCATCCTCTGTTAAATGCAAAATTTTGTTCACTCACCCATCATTTAACAAATCGATAAAAAAATAATAATAATAATAACATTTTCTCATTTAAAAATATTCGGAGCAAAGCAATATAATATTTATAAACGATCTAACAAACTTTTAATCTTATGACCTCATTAAATATTGGATACTATCATGTTCATGTGATGACCTCGTATCAAATCAGACTTCCAAGATTTATCGGATAATTTTATCAAATATTTATACTTTTTATAAAATATATATCTTTAATTTTTTAAAACATTTTATCAAATATTTTAATAGAGCTCACATTAATTTCAACTCTTGGTTCATAATTTTTCTAAATAAATAAAATGAACTCATAAATATAGTTTCCCTTCAATAATATTATTTACACCCCATGAGTCCATGACAAAGGATATGGCCGGGCACCATTCTCTGACAGAAGACAAAAGGAAAAGGGTCTGTATCTGTTTTTCTTCTTAACTTGGACTACATGGAATTCCATGTTTAGTAATGAGTAAAAACAGTTTGAGAATGAGTATACACTATACACCCAAAAACAAAACAAAACAAAACAAAACAAATACGGATATTTGGCACAGACCAAACTATGAAGAACACTTCTCTAGATCTTCATGAGTCCTAAAAGTTCAAAACCAGGTATAGGAATGGGGGGGGACATCATGTAGCCCCAAAGAGAAAGATGGAGGAAATGTCTACAGAGACAAAGGAAGCACTTTGTTATTTGTTAGGATGCATGCAGGAGAGAGAGAGAGAGAGAGAGAGAGAGAGAGAGAGAGAGAGAGAGAGAGGAGAGAGAGAGAGAGAGAGAGAGAAGACTTAAGAGGATTTGTTAACCCTCCTCACCATAGAATCTTTTGTGTATCTATCTCTGAAGGATTAGAGATCAGGGTAGGCCTCACCTTCCAAATCTTATCTAATCATTTGTGTCCACCCAAATCTCTCAAAGGCCTTTACCTTCCTATCCTACTTCTTTTTTTTTTTTTTTTCCTTTCATAATTTAGTATTCGAATTCAATCCCTGCCATGTGCTTCAAATAACTGATGAAACCCTAAAATTACCAGATCACATAAACTTTAATAGCCTAAGTTAGCCCCTCATTAACCCTCACTAAAACCTATCAAACCATTGGCGGTTTTTGGCAAAAAGGGAGCCATAGGTTCCACAATAAGTTTGAGGTTCCTTCAACACCATTAAATTGGTATAATATAGTTTATGAATTATGTTTAGATCTAGAAGCATTGTCCTTGAGACATGACTCAAGTGGTAAAAGGAATAAAATACTGTATCAATACACTATGATTCATTTTATCTTTTATAATATTGATGTTATAAGTTAATTTATACTCACATATGATAATATAAATTACATCATTTTATACTGATTCAATACCCAGGGAATTTTTCCTGATTAAAATAGCTTGTTGGTGATTAGGTCAAACCATCTTTTTTACAGTACACTATAAGCCTGAAGCTAATGTAGTTGTGTTTAGGGTGAACTGACAGTTGGGGCCAGCCTATTATCTACAAATCTCTATACCTTAATTTGAATGGGGGAGATTTAAAAGTATAGTGGTGTAATACTTTTCTTTTCTATATATATATAACCAACCTGCTGAGTTATTCAATCTAACCCATCTTCCCTCCTTTCCCTAGTTTTCTGTCAGCTAATGCTGAAACCACTTTTTCTTTTTTCTCCAAATTTTTTAATAAACTCATGGTTGAGTATAATGGTATATACATACTATTTGGACCAAACAAGATAAACACAACCTACTCGTTTTGGATCTATAACCCCATCAAATAAATACCCCTTTCATTATAACAAGCAAATCCCTATGGTGGGCTAGGATTTTAACTTTGCTTCACAAGATTAGTCCATATAGGGTTAGGACTAGTTTTTTATCTCTTATGAAGACTAAAAACAGATTAATATAAAGTCCCATCAAAATGGAGTCGGGATTCACTCCCAATGGTTGGATAAGATTATAACTTAAGTTTTGTAAATACAAATTTTAATATAGTCCAATGATTCAAACTTATGCATTTCAATCGGAGTAAAGTTTACCACTTGTTATGTTCTCCTTAGATATGATAGTGAATTTCCACTTGAGTTTATTTAATTTCCCTCAAATATAATAGTGAATTTTATTTTTAAAAAAAATCATAAAAGGGCAATTTCGTCACTAGGACTTTCTAAATCCGCCCGTGATCCTTGTTTTGATCTAGAACCCAAATTCTCAATGATACCCTTTCAATAAACCAAACAAACCCTTAAATAAGGGCTAGGGTCCTAGACTCCTAGTTGTGTTTTTGGGAGATTATCTAAAAATGGCGAACCTGCATTAGAATGGAGAATAGACTTTAATATCATTTGTCTTCCATAAACACTTCTCATAAGATCAAACAAATTCCCACATCAAAATTGATTCAAGGAATATCAGTTTTGATGCTGATTATAATAATTTGCATCATGTGTATATTATCCGCTTTAAATTCCTGCACTCGCTGATTTTGGGGCAGACGATTTATTCAACTCTGGCGATCCGCGCGAAATCACTGTGGCGACCTCAGCGCCAGACCCGGGGCATCAATATTACAAACCATATAATACAAAGTCAATGTTATTCGATTCAAACGATAAATGAATGAAATAAGTTGACGGAGGGATCTCATGTTAAAATTCAAGAATAAAGTATTACAACCATATAATACAAAGAACAAAGGATTCAATCCAAACAGAATCTGAGAAATAAGTCGATGTTATGATCTCTATGTTAGAATAAAAAAATAGAGTATTACAACCATATAATATAAATTGAATAAAAAAAATATATATATATATATATATATATATATATATATATATATATATATATATATATATCCCTATTGACCATAGCTAGCCTGGAGGATGAAGATGACCTTTCATCTATTCTAGAGGAACTCTTCTTGGTTTTGACAGTTCACCAACTCTTCACAAGAAGATAAGAGCTCATCACATAATTCAAAATTAAGCCTCATCTATAACAGCTTTTTTCTTTGCTTTTAAAAAAAAAAATGGAAAAATTTTGTTTCCTAATTAAATATTAATTTTTTTAATTCTTAAATACAAAAAAAGAAGATATTTGTAAAAACTATTCTTGAAAAATGTCTTTCAAAAAACACTTTCATAGTATGCTTAGTCACTGCGTTTTTAGTATGAATAAGTTTCTCGAGAGTGATTTTAGAGAATCGCAGGTAAATAAATAAAGGATTATTTTTATTTTCAAAATTTTAGCCTCTTAAGATCTAAAATTTTGTTTTCAAAAACAATTTTAAACAAAAAATATTTTTAAAAACACTAACAAAAATAAATCACAATCTATTTCTTGCATGGAGATTGGAGTTGCTTAAACTTCAAGCAGGATCTGCCCAGATGGATGGTTGATGGAACTCTCAACGGAAGTGTTTTTCCTCTCGCTTTTCCCCTTCCCCAAATTCCTAATCCTCCCTTTTCTCCCTTTGAATCTTGTGTCACTTTCTAATCTACTTTTCCTTTTGAACTTTTTTGTCTGGGAGTTTCTATAAAGGCAGATGAAAGAAGTAATATTCTGCAACTCTCACCATAAAATATGTTAATTCATAATAAAATATTTTGATTACAAATTAAATTTATGGTTTAAAATAGGAATTATTTGGTTAAAAGACATCAAATAGTTCAAAATTTGTGATTCTAAAGGCTTGCTTGGTTCTAATTT
>JAEQBH010006220.1:0-166541 GCA_016808115.1 Tetrastigma voinierianum | reverse complement strand
AAACCTCTTGTAAGATAAGAAGAAAGAGAAATAGCAAAAATTTTCAGATGAAACGATTTAATTCCATTTATCACTCGAAAACACCTTGGTATCTTTGATATTTTGAACTCCTTAGCTTGTGGAAATTATACTTACCAGGTCGACTATAATAGAGAAAAAAGTAGATGACCGCAGAGTACTACATACAGGATGACCCATTATTGTTTAAAGATGAGCTGATCTGATTATAAGGAGATGTACGGAGAAGGTGAAGCAAGCGAATTTTACAAGAATGTCATGCATCACCATATGGAGGACATTTACGGGAGATAAAGCGACCCACAAATTCTCTAGTCGGGATTTCTTGCTATATTTTTTAGGCCCATTTGAATGGGTGAAGTTATATGATCAATGCCAAGAATGGCAAATATCGACCAAAAGGCATGAGATGCCTGCGAGTATCCACAGTGGTGCAAGCTTGTTTGATGTATGAGAGTGGGGTTTATGGGGCCTTTTCCAGCTTCATTTGGAAATATATACATACTCCTAGCTGTGGATTATATATCAAAATGGGTTGAGGCAACAGCTTGTCCCAAGAATGATGCCAATACAGTTGTGAGATTTTTACAAAGAAATATTCTCAACAGATTTGGGACACCTAGAACTATAATCGATGGAGAGGCCATTTGCAAATAAGGTGTTTGACAAACTCATGGGCGAATATGGTATCAAACACATTATGAGCTTGGCTCATCATCCTGCCTCAAACAAATGGGCAAGGTAGAAATTCCAATAGGGAGATAAAGAAAATTCTTGAAAAGTATTTATAAGTTAAGCATAAAATATTGGTCTTTGAAGCTTGATGATGCACTCTGGGCATCTGGGGTACTTTTAAAACTCCCATTGGAATGTCCCCATACGGGCTTGTGAGAATTTGGAAAACCATGTCATCTACCTCTTGAGCTAGAGTATAAAGCTATGTGGGCCATCAAGAAGCTAAATTTTGATTTCAAAGCTGCTAAAAAAGAGAGGCTACTTCAGTTAAATGAATTGGAAGAGTTGAGGAATGAAGCCTATGATAGTGCTAGAATCTATAAGGATAAAACAAAAAAATGGCATGATCAACGAATTTTGAGGAGGGAATTCAAGGAAGGAGATCAGGTCCTGTTATTCAACTCTAGACTAAGACTCTTTCAAGGAAAGCTTAAATCCAAATGGATTGGACCATATACGATTAATTATCAAATGCAGATTTGGGGCGGTGACATAGAACGTGATCATGAAGAGTTCAAAGTTAATGGTCAGAGATTAAAGCACTACCTTGGGAGAAAGCAATTGGAAGATTAACCCTTAGTTCTGAATGAAGGAAATTGAATAAACAGAACAATGGCAGCGAAAGTCCAGCTAAAGACTAAAAGATTGGTAAAACAACGGAAGAGCTGATCCACATTAGTTTGTTTTAAGTTTTTCTTGTTAAAATTTTATTTTTGATGTTTAAATTTCTAATAGCTTTGTGTAATTTGATTCATATTTGATTGAAAAGTAGGTAAATATTGTTGTTAGTTTTGCATAACAATGAAAGATGTGAAAAGGGAGCATCACTGTCAGGCTTCCAAATGCGCATTAAAGGCAAAAGGGCGTACCTCTTCTTGATTTTATTTAAATTTTGTCTACGATATGGCATGATTGAAGTTTGGGGAATTTTATTTTGTTCACGGTGCTTGAATTTAGGAGAATATGATGCATAATGGATGGAGTTGTTGAATTTTGGATGATGAAGATGAATTGAGTTGTGATTTGTCTTGATTGGAATTGAATAAGTGGGAATTGTGAATTTGAGTGTTATGTTTTGAGGTAAGCATTATCCAAAGTTGCAGCCAAGAATCTTTGAATATTAAGGCTTGATAAGCGGAAAAAGAAAGTCAAAATAGTGGCTGAGGTCACAGCTAAATAAAGAAGGGAAAGAAAATCTTTATGTTGCAACATCAAATTCCCTGTCGTGACCACATTTCAGGTCACAACAAAAATCTTGAAGTTGCGACCAGAATAGTCCAAAACTCAATAAAAGCAGGCTTCTAAACCTCTCATTTTGGGCGTCCCAGCATTAAAAAATTAAATTCATTGAAAATGGCAGATTAGTTAAGAATCAACATTTAATGTCGCGACTCCCATGCTCGCAAATCATTACATTGAACCCGGTATCTGTTCCGCTAACTTCATTAAAGCGCGAATTCATTTCCAACCTTTCCACTTCTACATCCATCTTTTTGAAACCTTGAACCCTAGAACCAGAGAGCTCAGCAATACCCTTGCAATTTTCACTAATGGAAACAAATCAGAAGGCGTGTAAATCTTAATAGATTGATCGAGGCGAAATCATGCGAACGGTCGAACGAGTAGAAAGAATCTGACGAGCTGACACGAGGAAGATAGAAATGCTGAAAAAGGGAACCAGCCAGAGGAGGATGAGCAACCTAAGAAAGAAATAACAGAAGAAGAAAATGACTTCATTTCACAAGAAGCCAAAGAATTGTGGAACAAGGTGATGTTTGACAAAGAATTTGTGTACGAAAGAGGTTTTGGAAAATTAATTTCCCCATTTTGAAGTAATAGAAACATAAGGTTAGGAGTTCTTTTTGGAGCACAAACGCCGGGATTTTTCGGCTCGCCGAATGAATTCTAATACAAATATGGTAATGAAGGATGATTCAGTTTATATGAGAGGTGTTTAGGTGCCCTTTGGTGATAGAAGAATAAATGAAGTGTTTTAAATTGAGATTTTAAGCATGGGTTGAAATACGAAGTTGTTGGAAAAGCCAAATTATGAAAAGATAGTGAATCAGTTGCTTGGAGGAGAAGAAGAAATGGGTAATGATAGAACCCCCCACCATGCCATCAAAAGAGGAGCTCTCACAGAAGAGGCAAAGGTTTGGTTTTATTTCATATGTTCTGTAATAGTGCCTACTAAACACCTTTGCTCAGTCAGAGAGCAGGAAGCCATCCTTTTGTATGCCTTTTTGAAAGGATACAAAATGAACATAGGCATTACATTCGAGAAGAATCAATCAGGATACCACCATAGTAATAAAGAGGATTTGATCCCTCACCTGCTGTGCGACTTTGTTTTAGGCGGGGTGAAGGGAAGTGGCGAGAAGAAGAAAAATGTCCTCGGGTTTCCCTACAACGGCCGGGAGTGACAAGGGACCTAAAGGAAAGAGGCAAAAGAAAGTGATGGTAGTAGATGCGAAATAGAGCGAAGGAGACAAATCACGAAATGATAAAGGGAATGCCGAATAGAGTCGTGCAGGCGAAGAAGAACCTCTCGGGAGTAAGCCCTGACCTATCCTTTATTTCGGAAGTACATGAACAAGTGCAGCTCCAGCGAGATCGGGAGTAGAAAGGAAATACTGAAATCATGGAAATTCTCAGAGCAATGAAAGGGAAATGGAGGAGAGAGCAAGCGAAATAGGAAGCGACAACGGATCAAGAAAGATTTATGGAAGGCTGCGACGGAAAGAAAGGAGTAGATATGGGAAGAAAATGGAGAATCAGAAGAAGAACACAAGGAGGCTGAAGAAACAAGAAGAAAAAGATGATGGGAAGAATAAAGACAATCCTGCAAGCCTTTTATAATAATCGATTCAAAGGGAATCTTTGAATTCTTTGAATATATTAGACGAGAAAGAGATAGAAATGGAGAATAACATGATGAGGAAGATTGATGGGTTCAAGCATTTATACAAGGAACTGTTCAAGGAGTTCGAGAGATTAATGAAAGAAAGAGATTAGCAGTTAGAAGACAATGATGAGTATAGAAGAATAACCTGGTTGGAAAGTATGGACTTGATCAATCAGAACTTGTCCAAGCTGCTAGAATGTATATCTGAGGTGGAAGGAACAATTAACCAGGTGGGAAAGAAACAAGACACGCTTATTCATGCAGTGCAACTCAATAATGAAATATCTGCCAAAGGCAAAGAAATTCCTCCTATAGTCAAGAGACAAACACCTGAAATGAGATTTCCTAAGTTTAGACCCGGCATGCCGGTTTGATGCAGTTTCTCCCAACATAATACCTAAAAAGGCCTATAAAAGAAGAAAGGGAAACTGAAAGTTTTTTTTTAGCATGTTATCAATATATACATCCCCAAAATTCTAATGGAAATCCATTTGGTTCATCCTACTTGTCCTGTGTTTGATTGAATTTTCATTTTATAGTTACTCTTTTTGCTTGTTGGATTGCTTTTCCTTTGTTGAATGAAAAATTTGATTGTGGATAATTAGATGTTTATTGATGGATGAACATGACTTGAGAAATTTTGTTTTTGTGTCATTTTCTATTTAGCATGAAAAGAATAAATACCTTCTATGCAATGATCAAATAAACAATTATGTTCTTTCCCAAGAACAAAATTTCAGGAAGAATAAGGGCGTGAATTATTAAACTGGAAATTGGAGTTGCGGCTTGCATTGTTTAAATTCGGTATAGATTGCAAAATTGAAATGGTTATTCTTGTTGTGGAGACAAAGTGCTCGGTTGAAATAATGTAAGTAGACAGGTAAATAGTGCAGTCTTGAATAAAATAATACACTTAGGTCGACAAAACTTATGAAACTTTGAGAGGAATTAGGAACATGTGGGAAATTCGAGTTAAGAGTCCATAGTCCTAGAACATTTAGATTATTGATTGAGGCGAAATCTTAGGTGAAAAGCATTGTAGTGATGAGGAGCCATCCTTGGCAGTTTGAGCTTTTCTAAGCCTACCTTCAATATATGCTAAAGCGTATTCTCTAGTTCCTTAATTTGAGCCAAATAAGCCTTATTTCTTCAACAAACAGCAATTGAAAACCTAAATTCCCTTCCTTGCAATAATCCTACAGCAAAGAGCCCCAGGTATCAGGTTCGGTACGAAAAGTTTACTATAAGGGAAGAAACAAGTTTGGGGGAAAAATATTTCCAAATTTTTACAATGAAGGAGGTGAAGAAGTAAAGATGCAGAAATTAGTGAAAAAGGGAATAAGTTTTGTCTTGTGGCCTATTTCCCTTGAACAATTAAGCTCGTGAGTGTTTAACACCTAGTACCTAATACCGGCGGCATTAAGGGTTGCTGCTCAAAAGGTTCTCTAAGAGTAATAGAAAGCCTAAGAAGACCGAAACATTGCATATTCAAACATTAAACAAAAGCAAAGAAGTTGAGAACAAGGCGGCTTTGAATAAAGTGCATATGGAAGTGAAATTCCATAAAATAATCTAAGCTAAGATTGAGGAGAATCTCAAATTACAGAAGAAAAAGGGTGAAAGTTAGGAAGCGACCAATGCTGAGAGAAAAAGTGAAGCGGGTGATTTGCAACTTAAAATTTTTCCCATTATCTACCCCGATTACCTATTTAACATTACAACTGGGCCTCATTGATCTTGAAGGTTTGAATTTACTACATTAGTGGAGATCAATATGAAAAAACAAGCCTATGAGACTTTGACAAAACGGTCAAGAAAGCTCGAGAAAGATTAACTAAATTCAACATGAAGATGAAAAGGATTGAAGACTGCACACACACCTGAGAGAAGCAAGACTTGTTGAATAAAATTGTTTAAATACATTAGTTCATGAAATTTGTGATAGAAGTATGCCATTTCTTATTCTTGAATCGAAAGCGAAATTTAAAATAATCTTTGGTATCTCTTATTTCAGTTAGAAGGTGGAATGAGAAAAGATTGTAAGTATGAATCAGAAAAATGTCCTTAAAAGTTTTAATCTTATTTGTTTGAGGACAAACAATTCTTTCTTTTCTTTGCTTGGGGACAAGCAAAATTTTAAGTTTGGGGGAATTTGATGAGTCCAAAAACTCATTAGATGTTTAATCCATTTTTCTTAGCATATTATAAAATAAATGTTGATTTGTATGCAGAAATGTGGATATTTTACTCAAATTTAATTTTGCAGGAAAGCCTGCGGATGCGAAAATCTCAGCATAGCGAGAAAAGACAGCACCGCAGCGAATTGAGGTTACAGGCGAAATCGGGTCGCCCAAGCGATCGCGACCACTCATTTTAGGTGTGACCTGAAAAACAGTTGATCAGTGACACTGGGTCACGACATGCCAAATCCTTTGAGTGGAGGGACCTTAACAAGTTGAAGTCGTGACTTGAAGATCGTTGCGACCCGAGGATGATCAAGGCAACAAATGAGAGAGGTTGAGACAAAGGAAGTAACAGAGTGAGACTAAATGGAAATAAGCAAAGAAGGATCTTCATGTCGCGACATCACTCGATGTCGCGACGCTGCTCTAGTCTCAGTGAAGTCGCGACACCACTGCGGGGTCGTGACAAGGATCCGTCGATAGGCCTGAGAAGTCTTTACGAGAAAAACAAGTTGCAAGCTGATTTTTTTTTTGATGAAGGGCTCCATTTGAAGTGTAACATCTTTGTTGAGGTAAGTGACATAAAAGCGAGGCTGAGTCTCAACGAGAAAAGTGAAGTTGCAACCACATTAAAGTTTAAGAACCAAAGGAGGTCGTAACACGGAAAGAAGCGAGAAACAAAGTCTTAACAAGAAACTGAAGTTGCGACCATTTAATAATCAAAGACCGCAAACGATGTCGCGACCACTCATTTAGGTCACGACCTGAAGAAGAGCTAAGCAAAAGAAATCCAAGTCGTAACATCAACTTGAGAGTGCATTATTACAAAGGAAAGAGGAAAGGAAATTGGTTGCAACAAAGAACTGGGGTTGCGACCAGAAGAAAAAAGAAATGGGGAAGCAAAAGTCGCGACATCACCATGAGGAATTCGCGACATATCAGGCTTTGTGAAGGCGGAAGACCATAACACAGTAGCGACCAAGAAATCAAAGTCACAACCTGAAATCTATCATACAAACAAAAAGGTGGTGCGCAACCTAAAACTGTTGGCCGTGTTTCGGGAAGGTGGAAGAAGAAAGACAACGTGTCGCGACATGTAAGCGGTAGCGGCATCAACAACGGAAGAAACAACTGAGCAAATGAGGTCGCGACTACAAGCGATGTGCGACCATTGATCAAATAGTTGCAGAAAGAGCGGTATAAATGAGAAGCAACAAGGTGTGGTGGCCCGAAGTAATCAATGGAAATTCATGTCGCGACATCAACTTGAAATCGCGACATCAGCGAATCGCGACATTGAGCAATTAATTTGGAGGGCTTTTCTTTAGAATTCCACGGAGATTTTAGGGTTAGGCCAATTCCTTTTACGGTATAAATAGGCAGTTTTAGAATAGTAAAGTTGGCTTCGTCTTCTACCAAAGAGCGGAGGAACTTCAGGTGTATAGTTTAGAGTAGATTTTTATTTCTTTTCTTTATTTTTAGTTTATTTCTTTTAAGTTTGAATGCAAGCGTGCGAGGCAGTATTTGGATTTTATTTTACATTTATTTTCTTAAAAATTCTGCACGAAAATTTATGAAATCTGAATAAATTTAAGATCCATTTCTTCGGTTTTATTGCAATTACGGTGGTTGTGCGTGATCGGTACTCCGTTTCCTAAATTCCACGATCACGATCAATCAGCGCGACTCTTTAGTTTGATTTACAAATATGGAGAACTAAATTGGGTTTGATTTTACTTATTTGGTGTCGTTTTTGAATTGATAAGTTCCCAATAGTAGTGCAGAATACGGGTTGAGTTGTATCTTGCTTTCACGATATCCAGGGATGCCTCGTGTGACCGCAGACGGAGATTTGAGAGTGAGAGCATTCTTTTAAGGTATGTTCGGCTACCATTGATGGTTGTTGAGCTTTGAGGTTTCATTTTGATAAATCCCCCCTATTAAGCTCATATTTGAAGTTGGAGGGGTGTATTTAACAATATAAATAATCGGAGAGTTCACACTTAATCTGAGGTAAGTTCCTAGCCGGTGGTAAAGCTTAGATCTAATCAGGAAAGGACGAACCCATAGATATGGAGGGTTGAGCCACCAATTAAGTAGTAGAAACTTTTCTTGAAAATCTGAGAAGGAAAAGCAAAAGGTGTTTGTCAATGGGTGTGAGTAACGAGAGAAAAATAGCCAGATCTTGCAAGAGGAATTTGGAATACGGTAAGTGGTTTGATCTTGTCTTCGAGAGAAGCAAGGTTATCCAAACCGATGAATATGGGAGAAATCCAATTCAACAATTTAAAATCTTGGGACAAGAGCAGTTCCATACACGGAACATATCATGTTCTTTAGTCTTTGGGGTAATTTGTTTCATTATATTTCAGCGATGGTTTTCGTTTCTCTGAGAAGCAGATTCAATCCATTCTTATGATTACAATTTATTTTTATTCGTTTAATTTTGTTTTAGTTTAGTTTGATAATATTCAATAGTCTAGGATGCTTTAATTTTTGTTGTTTTTAGATAAAAGCTTTCACTATGAGTTCTTAGTCCAAATAGTATGGAATTTTAGTAGTTGGGGTAGTTGATCTTTAATTATTTGCCTTGATCTACGTGGGAATGATGCACAGACACATTCGGATTTACTACTTGTATGACTGTGCACTTAGGTGTCATAGACTTATTATATTTTAAATCATGAACATTAAGAAAAGTTATTTTATCAAACAAATTTATTCAAAGTGACATGGGATGCAATAGAAGTGTAAGGCTCTTTGTAACTGTTAATTTGAGGTTTTTGATACATGTAGAAAAGAGCCAAAACAAGTTTCTTTGCTGTCGAATACCTTGCAGAACCTTCTATAGATCTCTATGACAAGGAAGTGGCCCCAATCGAGTCCGAGCCACCTTGGATGGACCCTATTTGGGATTACATAATAGACGGACGTCTACCTGACGACCCAAAAGAGGCCTCTAAGATTAGAACAAGGTCAGAAAATTCACTAATCACAAGGGAAGCCTTTACAAATGAGGTTTTTTCACACCCATCCTTAAATGTATTACGGGGAAAGACGCTGACTATGTACTAAGGGAATTCCATGAAGGTGTATGCGGAAATCACATCGAAGCTCGGACATTAGCAGGGAAGGTTTTAAGGCAGGGATATTATTGGCCCACCACCATGCTCAAAATGGCAGTAGGCCTAGTCGGGTAAGATTTGCCGGGGAGCACGCTAAAGTCTCTCTCCTCCACCTAGGCCACGATGTGGTCTGAGGCTGGCCTTTCCAACGAGTTGGGTTTGAGACATGTTGGGACTCTGCCCGTGGGAAGAGGTCAATGCTGAAATTTTCATCGTTGTAGTGGACTACTTCACGAATGGGGTGAGGGCTGAACCTTTATTCTAAAATCAAGACAAAAAGATCACGCGAATTTTAGTGTAGGCGTAACATAATATGCAGGTTTGGTATCCCAAGAGCTTTGGTATCGGACAATGGAAGCAATTTCGGTAGCCAGTTCAGGGTTTTGTGTTTGAGCCTGCAGGTCGAGGGTATTACTCGTCCACAGCACGTCATGATCTAGCGAGTCGGGAAGAAGTCACCATCGAGAGCCATAGCGTGGCATTAAGGCAAATTGGAAGATCTTAAGGCAAATGGGTAGAGTACCTCCCAGGAGGTGTTATGGGCTACAGGGACTACGGGTCAACATAAGAAACCCCTTTCCCACTTGGCCTTGATGCAAGCGGTAGCACCCGTCGAGGTCGGATTAAAATCCCCAAGGATCGAGCTGGAAGCGTGGAACACAACGACGAGGCTCTCCGCCTGAATCTTGACCTCTTAGATGAAAAGCGTGAGCAGGTCCTACAGCGCACGGAAGACTATCAAAGGAAGACAGCGAGTATTACAGCAAAGTCAAAGCCCGAGGATTCTGAAGCACGGGACACAGGTCTTAAAGAAGCTCCTACCAGCGAGGAAGAATCCAGCGCATGGAAAACTAGGACCTAGCTAGGAAGGCCCCTATATCGTGACTCGTGTAATCAGACTTGGCAATTACGAACTCCAGACGGAAGAGGGAAAAATTCTACCTCACACTTGGAACGCTGAGCACCTTAAGCGTTTTTATCAGTAGGCCTCCGATTGTAATCTTAAATAAAGTATTATCAGTTGATGAACTGTGTGTTTATTGATCAGACGTCACAATCAAGGAATATACGAGGAGGTTACATACATCAGGATACGCAAAATTCAAGATCCAAAAAATAAAACATCTCTTTATTATAATAAAGGTACAATTTATTACAATCAGTAATGTCATTCCTTACATCTCGGAAGCAAATAGTACAAGCCGGTTCCCTCAAAAAAAAAGCCCTCAAGAGAGAAAGAGGAAAGGAAAAGAGATGGAAAGAGGGGAAGAGAAAGGGATGGAAAGAGTTTGTGCGAAAGGAAAGGAAAAGGAATGAGGATGTGGAAGAAAGAAGAAAGAAAGGAAGGAAGAGAGAATGAAAGAGAAGAAGAAGGAGAAGAAAGGAGAGGAAGAGAAAGAAGAATAGAAAATAGAGAAAGCGGCACAAGAAACACACCGCCCTCCCCGGACGCATTCCCTAGCACAAAACTAAGGAATAACATAACTCCCAAAAAGGGAAGACTAGGGAAAAACACAACTCCTGACGAGAGGTCAGTGGGGCGAACCCGAGAATCCTTAGGCGGATCCTCGGCGAAGACTCTCAAGCCTCGACCCTTCATTTCGTGCAGATTTGAGTTACACACCAGGAAGGGCAGAATCTCCAAAGTATGGGTTCCATAGCAATGGAGCCACCATTTATAAGAAGGCTAAAGCACTCGGGAACTCGTGAAATCGTTTCCTATTCTCCATGAACAAGCATTAAAGGCATTCTCATCTTTCCAAGAGATTAGAAGTCGAACGGCTGCACGCAATGGCTCAATTTAATGGGCTCAACTACTCTGCACAGGCCACGCAGCCTAAGAGTCAGTTCAGCTCATGCTATTCAGCCTGAGGCCTCGGCGCCGAGCCCAGCGGCGCTCGGTTGGCGAGTGAACTACTGCACTCGAGGCCCGCATGACCTAAGAGTCGGGTTCAACTGGGCTACTCGGCCCATAAGGCCTCGGCGCGGACGCGGCTACTTTCGGTTTGGCCAGGCTCAACTACTGCACTTGCAGACCACGCAACCTAAGAATCATTTCGTTTCAATTTATCCGCCTGAGGCCTCGGTCAGGAGCCCGGCCCGACTCATTTTGGCCAATTTGGCCCCACTGCGCACGAGGCCGCTGACTGGGAGTCGAGTTCGGCTCGGGCTATCACGCACAAGGCCTCGGGGCCCGGGCCCAGCTCAGCTCGGTTTAATGGGCTAAACTACTCTGCCTGGTGTCTGACCCTCGTCCCGGGTTCATTTCGGTTGTCGGCCGAGGCCTCGGCGCCCCGAAGCCCGGCGGCTCGGGTTTGGCGAGCTCAACTGCTGCAGGCCACGCATCCTGGAGTCGGTTCGACTCGGGCTATTCAGCCCCTGAGGCCTCGGCGAGGCCCGGCGGCTCGGAGTTTGTGGCTGAACTACTCTGCTCGGGCCGGCACGAGTCGGTTCGGCTCGGTACACTTTCGGCCCGAAGTAAGGCCTCAACGCCCGAAGCCTAGCAGCTCAGTTTGACGAGCTCAACTACTTTGCACAGGCCATGCAGCCTAAGAATCAGTTCAGCTCAAGCTATCCTTCCTGAGGCCTCGGCGCCCGAGCTGTGACTCATTTTGGCCAGAAATTTGGAACTACTCTGCACAGACGACCTAAGAGTCAGGTCATTTCGGGCTATTCGGCCCACAAGGTCTCGGCGCCGGGCCCGGCCAACTCGGTTTGGCGAGCTCAACTACTCTGCACAGGCCACGCATCCTAGAGTCGGTTCAGCTCGTTTATTCAGCCCTGAGGCCTCGGCGCCGGAGCCAAATAGCTCGGTTTGTGGTTGAACTACTCTGCTTTCGAGGCCACGATCCCGAGAGTCGGTTTAGCTCGGGCTACTCGGCCAGAAGTAAGGCCTCGGCGCTGAGAAGCCCAGCCGGCTCGGTTTGACGAGCTCAACTACTTTGCATAGGCCATGCAGCCTAAGAGTCAGTTCAGCTCAGGCTATCCTGCCCACAAGGCCTCAGCACCCGAAGCCCAGCAACTCATTTTAACGAGCTTAACTACTCTGCATAGGCCATGCAGCCTAAGAGTCAGTTCAGCTCAGGCTATTCAGCCCACAAGGCTATCAGCGCGGGCCTAACAACTCATTTTGTGAGGCTGAACCACTGCCTTTCGAGCCACGCCCGACCTGAGTCGGGTTCTGCTCGGCCTACATAGTTCATAAGGCCTCGTGCCAGGAGCCTGCTTGACTCGATTTGATGAGCTTAGCACTACTCTTTGTCTGCAGGCCACGCGGCCTAAGAGTTAGTTCAGCTCAAGCTACTCGACCCATAAGGCCTCGGCACAGGGCTGGCTTCAGTTTAAAGGCACAAACTGCCTTTCGGCCACGCCTTGAAATTCGATTCGGCTCGGTATTGAGCCATAAGGCCTCAACGCGAAGCCCAGTACTCGAGTTTAGCGGGCTAAACTACTCATTTCGGGCCATGCGGCCCATGGGTTGGATTCGGATCGGGCTATTCGGCCCAGCCAAGGCCTCGGCGCCGGAACCCAGCATTTCTGTTTGAAGAACTTGAGCTCCAACTCGGGCCATTACAATACGGGGCGCTAAACTCGGGCCTTTCGTTAGGCTATGCGACCAAAGAAATCAATTCAGATCAAGTAGAACACCGTGAAGAGCATAAGTAAAGGAGAAAGAAGTAAAATGAAAAATGATTATTCTTTAAGGAAAAGGCTACATATATCCGCGAGTCTCGAAGCTGACAAAAAAAAAAAAAAAAAAAAGAAAGAATGACAAGCGAGAGAAGATATCGTAGAAAATCGGGCATTAGAGATGTGAAGGGAGTGAGATTCAACGGGAGCATACGGTTCTCGAGAATGTCTGGAGAGGACTCCTCTGCCTCCTCGTCCTTGGGATATAAGTTGAAGTCGAAGCCAGGAATAAACATTAGCGGCCTTCCTCGAAGAATGACCACGAAAGCCCATTAGTGCGGGCCTCATCCCTCGGTCTCACATAAACTCCGTCCCTCTAAGCAGCAAAGTTACTTTTGATGAAGGGTCCCCATGATATTGACACTCTTCGATTGAAACGTTCATGAGCTTATAGCCTCGGAAGCCTTACGGCTGAGCTCGATACATGGCAGCTCTCTTAGCTCGCGACTCGTCCTAGCCATGGGTAGCTCTTCTTGAGACCCCCGTAGCTCGCTCTGGGACGTAAGAAGCTCATCCTTGACCATCCCGAAGCTCGGGTGGGCGGATTTGCGGCTCGATCCTGGCCTCGGCTAAGTCATTTTGGCCTGCTTCGCAGCTCATCCTGAACCTTCCGAAGCTCGACTTCGGTTGCCCTCAAGTTGTTTCTAGTCTCATCTTCTCTACCCTCGGCCCGAGCACGCGCAGATGTGGTATGCTTCAAATCAGACCTAAGCTTCACCGCCTCCTCAATCAAACTCTGCACCCGGTCCTGCAACTTAGCCCCCTCAGAAGTAAGGGAAGCCACCCTCGCCTTGTAAACTCGGGCGGCTTTGGCACGACCTTCGTTCAGATTGGCCTTTTTAGCTAAACTTTTCAAATGAGTAGCCACCTGCTCACATTCAACGCAAGATCAGTACCCAACACAGGATCAACACCTAACTCAGAACGATGCTCCGGACCGCAATGAATGTATGAGAACTTACAGAGGCGACCCCCTAGAGGGATAGAGCCAAAGCTTCCTCAACGGGCAGCGCGCCCAACCTCTTGAGGTCAGAATCTTTAAGTATGGACAAGACTGCGCCCATCGCAAGCTTGACATTGAGGAGCAAGGAGTCACCGTCCCCTTTAATTTCGGAGCCTTTCTTCTTCAACTCTTCCGACCTCGAGGAAGGTGACTTAACACTCTGCAGCGGAGGATTCCAAAATGAGATGGGCATAAGGAAACTCCAATTTACTCCACAGTCCTTACTAGGTCTTTTCCTTTCTGTGAAGCCAGAACGGGATTGCAAACTCAAAGTTTTAGGAATCTCAATCGGAGGCGACAACACCTGCCCTGGTATTCGAACGTGGGTAGAAGGAGAAGAGGAAGACGCCCCCAATTTTGGAATCTTGCCCTAAGCCGGACGGGCTTTCAGCGGAGTCAAGTTTCCGTTCATGCTCCGGGACTTCCGAGACAGCGTCTCCACTCGAGCCAGAAGCTCTCCCTTGGTGGGCTTGGCAGCGAAAGGCTCGGTAGGAGAAATTTTCATAGTGGAAGAAGGCGAAGGCCTAAAAGCAGTAGAGTGGATAGACCTCGAGCTCGGAGGGCCAGGAATATCTGACCTGATCAGCTCAGCGTAGGGATGCGAGGAACACTCAACCAGTTCCTGCGTAATGACGTTATCTTCATGACTGAGATCAGGCCGAGCACCTGAGAGGCACGTGAACAAAACATAATTAGAGATACCCAATGACCCCACCAAGACTATATCGAAAACAAAGCAATACTCACGTAGATTCTCGGGGGTGGTCCAAGCAACCGGAACGCCTAGGGTCTCATCCTTGTCAAGAGGATCATACTCCCAACCACGACCGTTAACGAAGTAACGCTCCTTCCAAAGCCTATGGGAAGAGGGAAGGTCGGAAATCACCAGAGGAGCGCCGGAACGCTGGGAAAAGTAAAGGAAGCCCTCAGCAGTTTCCTTCGTGCTAAAAAGATCAAGGAACAGGGCTACACTGGGAACACTAAGGCCCCTTGTCCTTGAAGAAAACCAATAGCCCAACCAAAATGGCCCAGCAATTGGGCGAGAGTTGAGAGGGACAAACGTTGACGTGCTGCAAAACCCTTTTCATAAAGGGGTGTAGGAAGCGAGGCAGGTTGTAAGCCACTTGAAGCATACCATCTTGGAAGCCTTTGGAACCATGTAAGAAGTCAAAATGTCGGGGGACCAAACCCGAACACCAAAAGGAGGCCTATAACTGTAACACCCCAAAATATACCCTAGCAGTTTTCGGATTTGTTTAGGGTATATTATAAGCTAAATGGAAATTTTCGGAAATAAAATGAGGGCAAGATTAATATCTGGCAAGGGTAAAGTGGAACATCCCGAGAGGATATATGACATAAGAATAGATTGGATGCAGAAATAATTTCATAAGTTAAATTGAGAATATAAGAGAAATGGGGACGAAATGCAAAATGAAAGTTAAGCAAAAATGGGTTTTTCTTGTCTTGGCTTGAAACATGGCCTTAACAAACATGGAATTTAAGACAAATTTGAATTACTCATTTTTTGGAGGAGACAAAACCGTAGAGGAAAAGAGAGAAGAAGAGGAAGAGGAAGAGAAGAAGAAGAGAAGAAGAGGAAAGCAAAGCCAAAAAGGTATGGAACTAACCTTGGGTATGGATTCTATTATGGATCATATGGATTTTGTATGGAATTCACAAAGGGTTTATGAGTTCCAAACCTAGGGTTTGTTAGGATTTCATCCTAACCAAAGATGTAATGAAATTAAGGTTGGTAAAACTCTAAATGACACAAGAAAAGTATGGAATCCTCCCTTTGAGGATGGATTCATGGGTTAATTAAGAGTAATTGAGTTAGGGTTTAAGAACGAGCCTAACTAATCACCAATATTTAGTTTTGTGTATGGTATAACCCATATTCAGAAGGGTTTTGGAAGAAATTCATGGAAGATTTTGAAGAAAAGATAAGTAATAGAAAGATAATTTGAGTAGAAAAGAAGTTACAAGATGCATAGTAAATGGTTTTGATGTGTGTATGAAGTATAGAGTTGAATTGGGTGGAAAAATATGGAAAAAGTGCATAAAAGCCCACATTCTTGGCAAAATTCGAGCACGTGTGCCGTCTGGTCGGGGGTGTCTTAGGTACATGTAGTGATCTGTTTTCTTGTTTCAAGCTTGGAGTTTAAATATTTCAGCCATAACTTGCTCATTTCTTATCCGATTTGAGTGATTCAAGTTTGCTGATTAAAATAGACTTAAGGAGAACCAAACATCCCCATTAGGTACCTTCAAATTCTGACTCTAGGTATTTAAAATTCATAAGTGGGGCCGTATTTAAAGCGGAAGTCAAAAACCAGTTTTGATCCTTAGAGTAGTCCGGGTTGTTTCGGACGTATCTTGAGTTCCGGTGCTCCGATTTGGGTGATTCCAATTGGAGATGAACCCTTAGCACCTTAGCTTTAAAGGAGAACAAGAACAAGTGTCAAATATGGAGTAAAGACACTGGAAAATTGAGTAATACAAACTGTCCCTAGTGTAATCGGTAAATGGACTAGTTTGGCATAAAAATGCCATAACTTTATTTTGGATGACCCGATTGGATTGATTCCAATTCCTAAGTAAAGTAAATTCATAGAGGAATAAGAATATGTGAATGAGGTATGATTTCATAGACATGTACTTTATAAGTATAGGAAGTTCCATATCATAATAGGCATGGAGCAAAGGAAAATAGAAAATCAAATATATGTAAGATGTGTTCATGGAAATCACAGAATATGAATATGAAACATGGGCATGATATGAAAGACAATGTCCTTGGTACATAAATGTGTGATTAAGAATTACTTTGTGTAGTGGTAAGTTATGAATATGTTGTGGAATTGCTAAGACCGGTTGTTAGAATGACGCTGGCACCTCATTCATTGGTCGGGCATGTATAGTACTTGATGCTCTCACGATTAGTCTTGTGACACTCTCGGCCATTCTTCGGCACATTATTATGATTCTCTCTGATTGGTGCGGCGGCACTCTCGATGTCGCCCGGCACAGTGGTATCGGTACTCTCTTTGATTAGTACTTGATTGCTCTACGATTAGTCTGGGGCTGACACTCTCTGTGGTGCTTCGGCCTCTGCTTTGTGCTCTGACTCAGTCTTTATCTTGTACCTTAAGATTTTAATGTCTTATCATCCTACTCATTCATGTATTAGTGCAAGCTGATCACTTGATTCTGCTGATGAGACTCTGAATCTTTGAGATAAGAATAAAAGGCCAGATATATAGAAAAGATCTGGTGCACCCTCTGGGTACCTCTGTATATGTTCTATAGTACCTACGAATTATACGTATTATTTAACTCAGCACCTAAAGTTACTTTTGTACACATAAAATCTATGTAGTACCTCTGGTGCCATTGTGGTAATAAGTACAAGTTCTGCAATATAAATATAAGATCCCGTGGTACATAAGTTCATCAAGTATAATGAATATGTAGTACCTCTGGTACTTTAGTACAAGTATAAGGATTAATTGAAGCAGAAGTATAAGTTCCGTGGACAAGTATAAATTACGTAATACACATTATAGATAAAAATGCAAGTATAGATTCAAAATACAGAATAAGATCTGATATATAAGAATAAATATAAGTTATGGTACCTACAGTTTACCTGCATGTAGATGGTCATTTATGTAGTAACTACGGGTACCCCCGTATAAGCTCTGGATAAGGATAAACTCAGTAGTACCTGCGAGTACCCCCGTATATGTATAAGTCAGTAGTACCTACGGGTACTTTTAATTAATTATAAGTTTGATATATAGTATGTGTCTGTATCTTTTGGGACATTTGAATAGAAGTAGTACTTGGTACTTAGTGTATAAAATAATTCAGTAATACCGTTATCGTTCTAAGTAATATCTACGTAGTACCTCTGGTACCTCTGAAACAAATGTAATCTCAGTAGTATAAGTATAAGTCCTGGTATGAGAGTATGGGCTTTGTAGTACCTAAAGTGCAGACATAGAAAGCATAAAGCTATGTAGCTCTACGGGAGATCTGAGATAGAGGAAGTGAACAGCGATAAGTACCTCAGTCTAAGTATATGTATGGAGTTCGGTCACAGTTTATAAGGAATACGAATAAGTATAAATATGTTGCCCTCACGGGAGATAAGTATAAATGTATCCTCGGAATGAAGTATCGGTCTGACGAGTTAGTGTATGTCCTTTGGGAGATGCAGATAATTAGAATAAAGAATAGTATCGAGTATAAGTTAAGATATATCATTTGGGAGACCTAAATAAGTATACGTCTGATACAAACATAAGTATGTGTCCTACGGGAGATTGGAATAAGAATAAGTCTGTCATCAGTATAAGATTTGTACAAGTATAAGCTTGAGATAAGTATAAGTACATGTATAAGCTCAGTACAGCATACGAGAAGTCTACTATAAATATAAGATCCGAATGCTATAAATATAAGATCCAAATACTATAAGTATAAGATCTGAATGTTATAAGTATAAAACCAAGATAAGAATAAGTTTGCTATGAGTATAAGATCCAAATAAGGATAAGTCTGCCATAAGAGTAATTCTTGAGTAAGTATAAGATTGTTATAAGTATAAGTTCAGTATCGTAGATGAGAGATGCGAGGACAAGCTTAAGTTGTTATGAGACATTTATGTTTTGTATTAAATATGTGATAATAACTCACGAGATTTTGATATCTGTTCTTGTTATACGGTATTTGTGTTTTCTGTATAAGATATGTTTCATATTTAGCGTAAAAACATACGGGTTTCGACCGTGTGGAGTGTGGAAGACATTTGAAAACATCAGTATCTGGTGGGCCAACACCCGTAAGGGTTCCTCCTGATGAGTTCTAACTCTGTGAATATGTAATTGGAATGTAAAGTTGTTTATATGTATAAGTAAATGGAGGGACTCAAGTTATGTGTATAGATTTTTGATGGACTTCACTCGATTGGTAAGTTCTTTTATGATTTATATAATATTTTGATTCTGTTGCTAAGATGTGACCATACCACAGCTAGGTTCTGAGTTCGGCTAAAAATAAAGTAAAATGGTAAAGTCCCGATTCGGTCTCGCCATGGCGGATTACGATCCATGTCCCGGTCGGGCAGAATCGAGTGTGACAATGTAACCTAGAAAAAGTGGACCAATACAAGTTTGACTTTGCTGGGGTCAAGCGAGGCATTACATCGTGGGACCTTGAATCTCAGATCCAGGGGTGCCGTCAGATCTGTTCTCCCACCCTTGTAAGGGAAAGGGGGCTCCCACAGGGCATCTGAAGATCAATACGGCTGAATGGTTGGACGCCACCAATTCTGTAGTCGACAACAGCGAAGCGAGTTACCTCTGTCTGAGAAGAGGAGCGACCTGGACCATGATGAAGTGCAGTAGTGAAGAAACTTAGCTCAGCTATTCTATTTGAGTTTGTTGGGTCAAAGGCCCTGAGACAAAAGGCGCAGCGGTCCAGGAACTAATGGACTTATCCCGAAGATGGGAGAAAGGATTCTTGAGTTAAACCATGGAAAATCAGGACTGCTGTAGGCAAGCTGAATCGAGGGGCACACAGCGAGCAGGTCAGAGACGTCTCTGGAAAAGCAGTAAACTGAAAGAGTGGAGGAAGTGCGCAAAGCAGAAAGGTGTCATTATCCTGAAAGACATAAGGCGGCGAGCATTCTAACTATGATGCGAAGCGGACAAGTGGTAATTACACCGTCGAGAAACATCATTTGCCTCTTGTACATAAGGGCTGGGGCAACTGATAGGAAGTTTGAAATGAGCTCAGGGCCACTGTGACCCGAAAGAAGTGCTCACGGATGAAGCACCCGGGCCTTAGCTGACCCAACGGCCACGAGTCCACTGCCTCAGTAGAGTCATGGATATCAGAGGGCCCATCTTTCAAATCAGGCGTATCTCGCCAATAAAGGAAGTAGGATAATCCCCAATAACATCTTATCATATGAAATCTAACTAAATTTCCAATTGATCTCTCGGCGAAGCCAGAATATGGAACATGATCAACGGGTTTATCACCCAAATCATACGAGATCTCACCAATAAGGAAGGATAGGTACCAATAACTATACTTCATTATCTGCAATAATCTGACAGCAACTGAAAGAAAATCTACCGATAAGAGAATCTATCACCATCGATTGGAAAAACATATCTTTATAAATCTTTGAAGCTACCCTGGTGAAAGTACTTATTTGCAATTGGCCTCTAAGCGGTCTATCTTTTCTTCTAAGAGGTGACTTGACATCATGTGGGAGGCGGCCAGTAAACCCCGCCGACCCACCTTCTTTCTTGTTTTGGAAGTAGTTGCCACATCTCAGCTTGCAGACAATGACGGTCTCTGTATCTAGGCCTGACAGACCCCAATCGCTCCTGCAATTAGGGTTGAAAAAGCATCATCATCATTTATACACAAATTGGCTCCTTAATTTAAATATCCATTTCTTTTGTCATCAAGATCAAAGGTCCTTTATGCATGACACCTTTTTTCCATGAGGAGTTAGTTAACATGTAGATGAAAGAAAAGCTCTCGTTATTGTAATTAAATCTAAGTATACCATTTCATCGACAATTGCATGTTAGTATCTTACTAATACTAATTTAGTAGATCAGAATAGATACTTCCTTCTATATATATATATATATATATATATATATATATATATATATATATATATTGAAAAAAAAGGAATCATTTTATTGTACGATGGGCACACACTTATATCTGTATCAAAGCTGATATGATTCATATTTATTCTTTTAACTTGTTAATTTATTTTTGCAGGTGTTACCTGAGTTTATGATGATTTTTATGCATGATGGAAGGTGCATATGAGACAAATGTCAAAGGCATTGTTTTCTATAGCTCATCTTTTGAAGAAAAGAAAGAAAAATGGAAAATTAAGGTTTTTCTCATAAAAAAGTTGTTTTACATTTTCTTTTTGCAACTAAAAATTATATATAGATATAAAATGATTATAAAAGTAGGCAAATGATATTTGATTTTGAAATGATCTTCTTTCAAATATATAAATTTGTTTTCAAAAACAACACTCTCTCTCTCTGTGACATTGAAACTTGATTCGCTCTTTATGGTCAAGGTTTGTGACTTTATCATGGTTGGAAAAATCCCTTCAAATTGATATATTGTGCCTTGTATGAATTATCGAACGAGCGTGTGTTGTGTGTTCATAGTGGAAGAAAATTAAGAGCAGAAAATGACTTACAACTTGTTGAGGTGCAGATTGAATTCCTCTAATATTAAATGGTGTGAAGGACTTTCAGTTTATGGGCGTGTGCTTCCACCGTGTGTTCTTTAGTCACAAGTTCCTTACTCGAAATTGACTTAGAAATTTTCATTTTTCATCTTTTTTGATAATAAGTAATTTATTAAGTTAGAATGGTAATAACTTTACATCTAAAACACATAAATCAAACTACTAAAAATATTATATAATGACACAACATCCAGTTATGCGAGAAGAAGCCAGTTCAGACCTACTTAAATGATAATCATAATATGCAGAATACTTAAAAGATTCTGGTCTAATGAAGCCTCTGAAGAGGTTGATGTGACCTCTACGATCGAGCTTGTGTAATCAGATAACACACAAAAACCAATGAACAACCACATGCCGCAACAAATCGACAACAAAAACATAACCAAACAAAGGAAAATCAAATGAAAACTCAGATTAGGTAGAAGAAACCACCTTATAAAGGGAGAAAACCTAGATCTTAGTAGACGAACGATAGGAGGGGTGATTTTAGGCCAAGAAGGCCAAAAGCCACCTCACTTTCTAATAGAGTTGAAACAACAGAAGAAATTAGGGTTTCTAGAGGAGAAGGAGAGTGTAACATTAAGTTTTTTTTACTTAATGTTGAATAGAAATTTTGTTATAAATAGTGCTAAATAAGATTAAGTATTTGGTGTTGGTTTTTTTAAAAAAAAAATCAGTTTTAATTTTATCTAAATTTAGAGATAATAATTTTATATAAAAATTTAAAATACATATGATTTTATTGAGTTATGAAGCTAAAATTTATGCTCGAGGACATAGATTAACAAATAAGGGCAATAGCCAGAAACAAATATCTTTACACGATTAGGAGAGACTTTGAACCTCATTATTCTACGCAAACACAATTTCACGAGGGCATTAATTGTGGTTGTACGGCGGTGATTTTATTTAATTAGTATGAAACCGATGAGAGTTTCAATTTGATCATAAAATATATAATTTTCTCATATTACAATATTTAATATTTTCTTAATAAAAAAATATATTAAAAAGCATTATTTTTTGGTGGATGAAAGTGCGTCTTGGTATGTGTACTTCCTTCTTTTTCATGGTCTACTTTCTATTATCATGCCCAGTCTTCCTATATCTTCATGGTCGTAGTCTTATCCTCTTCTTATATCCCTTTATGCATGTGAATGCATAGCTAAACAAACACATTCTTGTTCAAAATAGGTAATTTTTAGAAAGAAATATTGGAAATAAGCTAGATTTATAGGGTTATTTAGGTTCTATTTGGTGAGTTTCTGGTGGAATTCACTAAAATATACAAAGAAAGAAAGAAAAAATATGGAATTGGTGAATGTGTGGGTGCCGTATGAATTATAAGTATTTCCAAATTGAAACTACAATTGAAATCTAATACGCTCCAAGCGAAAAATGGATTCTAGTTTCTCTTGTGACTCCTAGAATCTAAGTAGAAAAATACATTGAAAATTAGAGCATATCTTTTGATTGAAACTAGAAACTTAACGGACTAAATTTGGAAAAATAGTAGATTTCATTATAGATTGAACAAATAAGTCTTTTGAAACAAGAAAGCTTTGAAGTAACAAATGCTTGTACATAAAAACATGTAGAACTAAGCTAAGAATATGGAAAAGACGATTGATGAACTTGTAGAAAAATAAGAGAAATGCTAAAATGCTCTTGCTCGATTTTGAGTCTTGGTTGATGATCTTTCAAAATTGATGTTGAGTCTTCCTTTATAGACTGTTTCTAGTAATTGCACCGGCCCACTTTCTCGACAAGCGTATGTCTACTAAGAGGTCTTGCTCCCAAATAACTTGCCCTTTGCCCACATCTTGTATGTGTGGCTTTAGAGGAAAGTCTCCTTCATCTTTGCCTTTGAGACAAGTCTCAATAAATCAATTTTAAAAATTCGGAAATGTCCTTAGACCTTTTCATGGGTTGATTCTTATGGACTTGGACTTTATCGAATTGGGTTGGGCTCCCACGTTTTGGGCTAGGCATACCTATTCGGCTCATTCTACTACCCTTTGGGCCCAAAAAAATTATTTTTAGTGTCAACAATTGCTCCTCGCATACAATATGGCTCATGGGCCATGTTTGTATGTATTAAAAGACACATATGCTTCAAGGGTTTCTTTGTTTTCCTCCTCATTTTACCATGAGACCCAAAATGCAACACACCTTTGGATGTGGATTATCAACGGAAAGAACAAGCCAAAACTTGAGCCCCATTGGATGATTTGAAGAAGCTTAGAGTAATACCTTGAGAAAAGCCTCCCACCAATTTTTCTTTCAAACCTGTGACTATTGATCTCCCTCCCCCTACACAACCGATTCTGTCATGTCTAGAGAGTAACTATTTCCCTTCTTCTGCATCAAAAGACTCTCCTTTGGGATTTGAAAGGTTCATAAGAAGAAATCTCTTTGATTTACATACCAACCCTTTCACATTCTCCTCTTTTCTCCCCTCTTATCGTAGCTTCTATGTCTTTTTCTCCCTTAGACAACTTCCTAATCAACTATAGATCAAGCTTGAACTACATTGTCAATAACAAAGTCTTTGTCAGCGATTCAATAAAATCCAGTTCAATTTTCATCTCCGTCGACGACTCGGTTTCCGTATCCGGGATCGTCCAATTTGTACCGCACTACTAGAGTTTTCACATAAGCTTCAAGTTATGAGTTCGAAATCAAGAAAGAAGGTACCCATTTCGTGGGTTTCCATTTTTCGTCTTTCAATACTCGGTAATATCATTTGAAATCAATAAAAACCTATGTTATCCAAGTCATACTCAAACCTTGGGGAGCAAGACCAATTGGTGGAAGAAGTGCAATCAGTGACTTTCCACCATATACTCCGGCTTATGGGTTGACAATGGTAGGAAAGGGCAAGACTCCTTAGTGGGTTTCTCCTTAGTCATACTCAAACCTTTGTAAAAATAAAATCTTTCCCCCATTTTCTTCATCTCTATCTTCGATGACGGCCATCACTGTTGTCGGCGGTGTTGCTGCCGTCTATAAGACATCAAAGGAGTCGACTTTGCCCCTTTTCATCATCTATCGCTGCTTCTCTTCGAACCACTGATTTTCTTACCGCCACTCCTCCTATTGACGTCGATGAAAGAGATCCTGCCTGTTGCTACTCGTGGAAAGAAGAGGTTAGCGGTGCCACTTATGGCATTGTCTCACGTGGTAGGTGCTTGTTGTCGGAGTATTTGACAATAAGAGTGCTTAAAGATCGAAACTTTTCTTGATAATGAATTTATGATTTCGAATTTCTTGTTGAAGAAACTTATTTTGGATGATTTCCAAGGTTTCTTAGCTTTCTTAAACTTTCTTTGATGCTTTCAAAGTGAAACTTTCCTTGAGGTTTGTTCGAAACTTTTCTTGTGTATAGATTTTTTGAAGAATCATCTTAAATGCATTCTTGAAAATTTCTTTGACTTTAAACCTATTTAAATGTTTCCCAGGGTGTAAATTTGAACATAATCATGAGTACACCTTCAAAAAATTCATTGAAGCTTTTGGCTTGTCTGAAAGTTTTCTTAAATGCAAACTCTTGAAAGAGTTGAGAATAAACCTTTGAAATTTTTTAAGCCATTTGCGGAGTTTGAGCGTTTTCGAGGTGTATATTGTGAAAATAGAAACATTAGTATACCCTTGAAAAAACTCATTTAAGCCTTTAAACGTAGAAGTTTTCTTAAGTAAAAACTTTGTAAAGGGTCTAAAATACACCTTTGAAAAAAAAATTCCTTGAAGCCGTTTGGCTATTTTGAACCTTTTCTTAAGTGCATATTTCACAAATAAACTTGAATGCACTCTCCAAAAAATTTCTTTGAAACCATTTGCCTATTTTGAAACTTTTCTTGAGTGTAGATAAACATGAACGGACTTTCAAAAAAATTATTCTTAAGACATTTGCCTATTTCAAATATTTTCTTGAGTGCATATTGAATGATTTTCAACAACCTTGGGTTGAGTGACCTCTCACCTAAACTTGAGCTTTTCTTTGGAAAATTGTAGGCCACACATTGCTAAATAGTTTCGTCTTGTCTACCGATAGAAACGAATTAGAGGCAACTTTCTAAGCCATTTCCAAATAGAGGAGAATTGAAATATATTCTCAAGATGTACTTGACTTGTTGTTTGGAGACCCATTGAGCACTACACTATACAAGCACACTACAGTTGCATTAGTGGATCAAAGGTATTTCAGCACATCTTTTGATGTGTTAATTGCCTATGGAATGAATTGCGGAAAAATCACTAGCACCAGCACACGTACACTACAACCATGACATTGCATTAGGGACCAAGGTGGGAACTATGCCTACCTCTAGATGTGTGTGTTTGATGAACATTTGCACAGACGCACTTCTTGCATGTGGATGAACTAGTGGACTAAGGTGACACTAGGCCTACCTTTGGATATTTGTTGAAATTTTACTTTGAATAATTCTTGAATGATTGTTGTTGTGACGCCCCAAATCCCGGGGGTCAAATTTTTTTTTTTTTTTAACAGTAACCCATGAACAGTGCCCATGAACAACGCTCATGAACAGTGTTCCAAGTAACCCTAAGCGATTGCATAACACTTTATACTGCGTCGTGAGTCGGGTGGTCTGCAGTGCACACCACACTCAATCGAGGCGTGCACTGCGCGGCTTGTCGTGCGCAGAGCTGCGCGCCACGGTGGCGGTTGTGAAGGCCCGGCTGCGCGCCTTCACTGCTAAGCTCTCTGTCGCGAACCTTTGGACGCACAACGGTGCGACATCACCTAGCCAACTGCCTGCGTGCGCTAGCTTTAGGTCGTGACACGTACCAAACCGTGTCGTGATAGAAAATCCTATCGCGACGGGGTTATCTTCCCCGATGGCGCCTCTGTCGCGACATGGTATGTCATGACGGAACTTTCAACCCAAGACGTCGCACCTCTGTCGCAACATAAAATCCATGTTGCGACACACACAAAGTCCCAGTTACCCATGGCCTTGTTGCGACCTCAAAGTTTCTGTCGCGACACTGGGCAAGCCAACCCTATCACAACACAGGATGGCCAACTCTATCGCAACAGGAAACCTTTTATCGTGACCCAAATGTCCCAGTCCCAACTCCAACCCTGTCGCAGCACTAAACTTCCTGTCACAACACGGGGCTAAGGATTAATGTCGCCTTGTATACCTTCTGTTGTCAGCGCCGCCTCCCTCAGATCCACATAAGCTGTCGTGCGCACACAGGCTGATGGTGTGCTGATCGGCGCACCTGTGTAACAAGGAATGGCTGTCGAGGACCCAGCGCCGAAACCACATCGTGGTGAGCCTCCAGGAATGGGCGTGGCCCATTCAGCTCACTACAACACCCTCTTTCTGCTCTTTTTCTTTTGGCCTAACATGTTCTAAAATCAACATAAATTAGCCTTATTGCTACAAAGGCCATTTGAACCTGGAAAGCTTGCCAAAATGTATTTATTACACAAAAAAGAGTTTAATTACAACTCTTTGTGTCCTTATACAGTACAAAACTGTGTTTTTCTACCCAGAAGTTACATAATACAAAAATGAGGCCTAATCTAGCCTTTTCTTCGCTACTAGGTCCTCGGATGCGTTCCATCCCCAGGTGCACCTTCATACCTGAAATTGTTATTCTAACAATGAGGTGAGCAATGCCCAGTAGTTGAATTTTCACCATAGGTTCACTCCCCACCTAAAATTAACATGCAGTAGCAACCAAACAAACATTCAAGTAAATCATGCACATTTCCTACTTGAATGTCTACATGCCCCGTCCCATGCCTCAAGTCCTCACCGACTCTCTCACACATGCAATTTGCCATGTATAATACATCATTTTCAAGACAAAGATATTTGTTTGTTGTGGACAACCCTCCAATATATATTTATTAGTGGACATACTCCGATAATAATTATGTAGACAACCCTGCGATATATTATAATTGGACGTACTCAGATAATAATTGTGTGGACAACTGATTAGTGCTTGAGTCTTTATTTTGAGCCACATTTGTATAGGTTTGAGTGCTTTTGTGTACTAATCATTCAATACAGATTTGCACATTAAGGTCCTACTATTTTATTGATCGCATTTTGTGGCAAATTTTGCGATTTTTGCGAGCTAATTATGCGAAATGTTGAGTCAATCGAGCCTGAAGATTCAAGTCAAACTCGGCATTTAGGATCAAAGATCGAAGGAAGAAGAGCAAAATGTGAAGAGAAAAACACCCTTTGCGGGAAGCTTCTCCTGCGAGCAACATTCCGGCTCGGCCTTTGTTCCTCCTGTTTGCCCGTTCACTGCTTTTCACGCTACCTGTTTGCCTTTTGCTTTTATTTCCGGCTGTAATAACCTTCCGATTTTGGTTTTTGTAACTTCCCTTGCCCGAGCATCTATATAAGTCTCAGTTTGCTGCAAATCAACGAGACTTGACGGATATACACGGTAAGCGGAGGCGGTTTCCGTGACTTCCTTTCCTTTTCTTTCCTTTTCTTTTCCATTTTCTCGGCTGCGGAAACACTCACGAGGATGACAACTCGAGGAGGATGTTCAAGACTGAACCTCTTCCTCCTTGAAGAGGGCGAATTTTGTTCAGCTAGGGTGTGGAGGTAGCTCACGGTTCCCCTGTTTTAGCACGTATTTATGGTTGTTTATTATTCGCAACTACCGGCAGGTTAAAATCTCTTGGCATAACTCTCTTTAATGTATTTGGAAAGCTTTTGGGTTGATGGATACTTTCACTAGATCCATTGAGGCTGGGATCAATTGTCTCCACATGATTATCGTAGTTAGGGTTTTTGAGATGTGTTTTCCTTTATTAGGAACATTTATTCCATTTAAATGCTATTTTCAAAGGAAAATCGTAGTTTTAGTTTTCAAAGCTAAATGAAGATCCGAGTTCTAGAAATGACTATATGTCATGCTCCCAAACGAGGAAAAATACCGGGGACATGTGGTTGCATGACTAAACCAGTGATAACACTTCAAGGGGTTCTATTTTACATTTTTCTTGTTTTAGTTTCGGTCGGTGAACACCTGAGCCCCACTGTTTTACCAGGCCTTAAAAATCCAAATTTAATTCTGAATTTTGCTTGCTCCATCGTTTGTGCAGAAAACCCATCCCAGTGTTTTGAATACTAGACCGTATCTTCTGGGCAGCTTGACTCTACGACGGTAGGAGGAATATAGGATATAAATTTTGTTGATTCGGATCCACCCCCTCTTGTGTACGAATCAAGCAACCAATCCTTATAGTGTGGACATACTCGATAATAATTGTGTAGTTAACCCTTCGATATATTATAATTGGTGGACCTTTCAAGATAATAGTGTGGACAACCAACCCCTCGGAGTATATTATAATTGGTGGACATATACGATCATATTGTGTGGACAACCCTCAATATATTATAATTGGTGGACATACTCAGATATAATTGTGTGGACAACCCTCGTATATTACCAAGTGGACGTATTCTGAATAATAATTGTTGGTGACCTCAGAAATCATGTCATGCACTTACACCTCTTGTTCTATGGTGTCCCCATGCATATAATGCAATGTGCCATTTCATAACAGGTGTATTAATATATTGTGTATGCATATACTAACATAATTCACAAATTATGTTATTCATCTTTACTTAATAACACCAAAACAGCACACTTGTGCGATCAACAATCGAGAGCTGATTAGTCTCCGGTGCCCCAAGCAAACATAGTTAGAATTTGTTCGAAGGCAGTCCACAAAATAATCACTCGGTTCAATCTTTGGGGCTGAAAATTCACGACCATACAGGCCCCAAACACTCCAACCATTTGTATGGTTCTTAACCAAAGACTAAACCAAGTAGGAGAGAACCCCTACCTCTTGGAGTTTTTCAAAACTCCCCAATTCTAGTCTTGATGCGAAGCTCTAGCTGCGAGGATAAGCTTTCCCTCTTGCTCCGCTTAAAACCGTCGGTTCGATTGTCGGAAAATTTAGAGAGAAGGTAGAGCTTCTCTCTTAAAAAACTCTCTCTTTCTCCTTTCTTCCTATTCTTCTCCTTGCCTCTCCTGGCCTGGGTTGGGTGGGGCTTAGGTCAAGTGGGATGTCTACTCATGCCACTTGTCAGCCTCTCATTGGCTCTCTTAGATATCCTTATCTCCTTATACATCTACTTTGGATTCTTACCTAATCATGTGTTGCCACATGTCTTCTAAGGGTCCCACTTGAGCCCTTTGTTTAGGACATCCTGCACTTAAAACGTGGCACACTCTTAGCCACTCTTCATGTACCAAGTGTCCCATACTACCCTCGGTAACTTGAAAAATGTGAAATTCCGACTATATCGAAATTCGACAAAATTCAACGTGGCAACTAGATTTCGCGAGACAATTTCAACGGTGATGTTCATTTCATCATTTGAGATCTAGGAAAATTCCGGATTTTTGACCAAAATTATTGTTGAATACATAAAAGTGCAACATTTATATAGGATTTTAATGCTCCCAGCTCATGTTTTTCTCTCATTTTGTGTAAGGATAGGTGCCTTTGATCGTTTCTCGTGTTTTTGTGCCTATGCATGTTTTACGAGTTCCGTGCACATTTGTAGGGTTCATGTTCGAGAACAAGTAGATCATCGCCGGTTGATGGCGACGTCGAAGCCTTGGGTAGTGCTACGGTGAAGAGGAGCAATTGCAGAGGCAATGGTACCGGTACCACTCTTATTGGTACTGGTAGGTAGTGGTACCGGTACCAAATAAAATGGTACCGATACCCCAAGGCAGTGGAGCACCAGTATACTTTTGGTACCGGTACCACACTTATTAGTCTGCAGAGTCTTGAAACTATCTGATCTCTGCGGGACTTGAGCAGAATTCCAATCTTGGTGCAAGGGTACGCTCGTCTTTCGATAATCACTTCGAGATCACTAAGGAGAATGGTATTTAAGCCCATTGAAGGGCATAGAAGAGGAGTTTTTTTATTCTAGGGTTTGGTTTTAGACAATTGGAGTGTATCTCTTATATTTTGCTAGGGTTTATAGAGTAGAGTACTTATCTTTTCTTCGGATTCTGAGTTTTCAGTTACTTGTAATCTTTCAGTTGGATCATACAACTTGGTATTTTCTTACGGGATTCTGTGCTTTTGATATCTCAATCTTGCAATTGAAGTGTTATTTCTCAAGTCACATTTATGCATAATTTCTTATCAGCTTGTGAATCGATTTCCGGTTTCAATGGAGTTATAAACCTCCGTGATAGGGTTCCCCAATGGTGAAACTCCACCTCCATCAAGGTAACAACCCTCAATTCCTCTTTTGGGCTTTAACGGGATTGTACGATGCCAAGCATTTGTGGAAAATCTTATAAAACCTTAGTCTGGCATCTTGACAACGTGTGAACGAGAGACCCTCGATACATGTTGTGCTTGATCGCAAATGCAGGCTAAGAGTCCAAGCAAATCGTTTGAACAAGTGTTTTCCATCGCTCAATCATTCTTGTTTTAAAAGAGCCTTTAATGTTACATCTTCCGTCGAAGACCATTCATCAATGGCTCCTAGATGAGATTGGGAATAAGAGGTGGGTATTTCCTGATCGGAAGTGAGTGGAAACCTAAGAAACTTATCATTCACCCTTTTGTTTTAAAATAGTTAATTTGTCGGTTTTCGATCAATCAATCACAGCCCCATGTTTTTGCGCAACTCACATTCTTTGGAGAGCAATCCTAAGGAGTGTCACCTAGGAAACCACTCCTGTGGAAATGACTGTGGACTCCACTGATGAATATAATCTTGATGACCTTAGTTCTTACGCTTAGAGATAATTCGGCATCTGAAATAGGCAAGCATTTTGGCGCCTTCTTGGGAGGTGGTGAGCAATCTAGTTGATCTAAAGAGAGCTAGTGGTAATTTGCAATTTCATTGAAAATTCGGTGCGTTCTCTCCCTTTTCTTTTTAATTCGTTTCCGTGAATAGTCTAAGTGGATATCTGTGGTAGGGGTAAGATTGGTGCAAGTCTGTTTGGGCATGCAACGAGCACTTGTGAGCTTGTAAAATTATACCTCCGAGGGGAAATTACGAAGGAGTCCATAGTAAGACATTTGTTTCCAAGAGAATCCTACACCTCAAATGGATCACCTCGGGAGTGGCCAAACTCTTTTAATCCAAATGCCCAAGGGTTACTGTTGACCAGACTCCATGAACCTCGACGAGGATGGTGTTGCACACCGGCAACTTGATGGCGGGGAGGGAGTAATTTCAGCGAAATCACTATCGGACTCCCCCTTCCCCTTTACCTAATGTGGAAAGAACCCTCTGAGAGATTTTGCAACCTCAAAGAACCACAACAAATTCATGTATTCGCCTACCTGAAAAGGCTAATCAATTCCTTATGAAGTCGGAGATGATTCGCCTTCTCCCTGTGTATCAATGGGTCGATTCTGAGAACCCCTACTCATTCATGAGAGACTTCGAGGATGTTTGTTGTGTTTTCCTCTCTACAGGATCGCCCGTTCATATAATTTGCATGGTTTTATTCCCATTCTCTCTAAAGGAAAAGGCCAAAATATGGTTTCATTCACTTGCACCCAATTCAATCTTTACTTGGGAGGACATGCGAAATGAATTCCTGAATAAATTCTTCCCTCCCGCACGTACTAATGCACTCATGCAAGCAATCCAAAACTTTTCTGAAAAACCGGGTGAACCTTTTGTTGTTGTATGGGAAAGATATAAGGATCTCCTCCATGCTATCCCTCATCATGGTTTGGACGTTGGACAAATTTGTGTGTATTTTCACCAAGGACTATCCTTTAATTACAAAACAATACATCCAAATGATGTGTGTAGGAGAGTTCTATGAGAAAAGTGTCAGGGAGGCGGTTCAATATTTCGATACAATAGCGGAAAATGCTCAAACTTGGGAGCCTAACACCTCCTTTGATACTGCTAAAGTGCATAGCACACCTACAGGGGGAGGAATCCATCACTTAAGAGAGAATGATGACCTGCAAGAGAAAATATCCAACTTAACGAGGAAGTTGGAGGCCATAGAATTGAAAAAGGTGAATGAGGTAACTAGTGTGCCTCAAGTACCCTCGTGCCTATGGGATGCAGAGTGGGAGGAGCCATGCATGCGTTTCAGTGACCCCGCCCACTCGGCTATTAACTTCTGCAACCTTTATAAGTCGAGGAGCAATCCAAATAGAGTAAGCTAATGCTCTTAACTATCAAAGGAAGCCCTTCAATTCCCCATACTCCGAAACGTATAATCTAGGGTGGGGTAAGCATCCGAATTTTAGTTGGAGGAATGAGGGAGGCCCACACAACTTGCCAAACAGCCAAGGCCACAACTACCCAAACCAAGGCTTCTCAAATCAAGCCCCTCCGTTCCAAAATCAAGGCCCTCAAGGATTTCCTACAAACCCTAACCAAGGTTTCCACCCCTCGTCTCAAGGGAATTCAAACCCACAGCCTTATCAACCTCCACATAAGAGAAGTTTGGAGGATATTGTGACACGGTTTGTCTAGACCCAACAATCTGTACTGAATTTCGAGCTAGCCTTGAATGATGTGAGATCCCAAATCCACTAAGCTAACCTCGTCTATGAAATTTTCAACAAGAAGAGAAACACCCTTCTCAAACCATCCAAAACCCCAGGTCGAAATAGTGTTGGAGTCACCGACCCGAGTGATGGCACCTTCGAACATTGTCGGGATGTCACTACTCTTGAAGTGGAAAAGTAATTATTAAAATCCATTATTGAAGGAACCATCTGATATTGCACAATGAGCTAGTCAGGGATGTTGGGATGTCTGACAAGCCTCATGTTCCTAGGGCAAATGTTGTTAATGGTTAGCCAGAAAAAGACAAGACCTCTCACGTCCCTCCTGCTCCATATCCTCATAGGTTGAGAGCCCCCAAGAAAGTGAACAGTATTACGAAATTTATGAGTTGTTTCAAACGAGTTAAGTTGAACATTCCTTTATTAGATGCCATTAAGCAAATCCCGTCATATGCCAAGTTTTAAAAGATTTGTGCCTTTGTGAAAAAGAAAACTGGAAGTGTCGACAAGAGGAGGAATTTATGGTGACAGTCCACACCAGTGATTCGAACATTTGCCCCTAAAATACAAAGACCCAGGAAGCCCCACTATTTCCATAGTGGTAGGGAATTCAAAATTAGGACATGCTTTAGTGGATTTGGGAGCAAGTGTTAACTTGTTTCCATACTCGGTATATGTTAAGCTAGGGTTAGGAGAGTTAGAGCGAGCCCGATATCACCCCTCGGTAGCTCACCAGTATTGTGAAAATTCCTAGAGGATGATGAAGGATGTATTGGTGCAAGTGGACAAGTTCTACTTTCCTGTGGCCTGTGTTATGCTTGACACTCAACCTGTGGTGAACCAAGGGACTCAGTTCCCAGTGATTCTTGGTAGGCCATTCTTGACCACTGTTAATGTCATCATACACTGTAGGGGAGGATTAATGACATTATCTTTTGGTAACATGACTGTTAATTTGAATATATTCAATGTTATCAAGAAAATAGGGGACAAGGAGGATGTCTGTGAGGTAAACATGATAGACTCTGTTATGCAGAAGTACATAGATAATGTTTCATACGATGATCCTCTCATGTCTTGTCTAGTAAGCCCAAGTTGGGTCGAGGAGGTGACCACATCTGAGTCGGAGTTTCTACACTCCATAATTGAACACAGTAAGGTATTGGAAGCAAATGGGTGGGCACCTAAATTTGAAACGTACCTGTCGAAGACGAGTGTACAGCGGGAAAACCACACAAACTTGAGTTGAGCCATACCATCACATCTCAAATATGCATTTTTAGGGGTAGAAGAAACTTTCCCAGAAATCATATCTTCCTCTTTAGAGTCAAATCAAGAAAATAAGCTTTTGGAGATATTGAGAACCCACAAAAACGCCATAGGATGGACAATTGCAGATATTAAGGGAATTAGCCCCTTGATCTGCACACACAGGATTCACTTGGAAGAGGATGTTAAACCCTCTATATAACCACAGCGACGACTGAACCCAATCATGAAAGAAGTGGTCAAGAAAGAGGTTCTAAAACTATTGGACGTAGGTGTTATTTACCCCATTGTAGATAGCAAGTGGATCAGCCCAACCCAGGTAGTCCCTAAGAAATCTGGGATCACTGTGGTAGCAAATGAACATAATAAGCTAATTACCACTCATGTTACCTTAGGTTAAAGGGTGTGCATAGACTATAGGAAACTCAATGCGGGTACTAGGAAAGATCATTTCCCTCTACCTTTTGTGGATCAAATGCTGGAGAGAGTTGCAGGGCATGAATTCTATTGTTTTCTCGATGGGTACACGGGTGATGAGCTTAAAAGTCATCTATTTTTAGTCCATTTTTCTGCTTAATTTTCATATCAAAAGAGACAATTACTTTGCAGAAATATGAAGAAACTCACCCATTTGTTATTAGCAGGTAGAATGGAAGAAAAGAAGAAAAACGATGAAAATGCGAGGAAATAAGTGAATAAAAAGTGCGATCCGATTAGGCGAGACGAAATGAAAAGAGTGGGTGAGTCATTGATGCGAGTTTGGGGTTTACACGATTCGGTCATGGTCGCGACATCGGGAAATTGAAGGAAATCGATCTGGGTAGCGACATGGATAACAAGATATAGAAATTAGCGACATGAGACTACTCATGAAAGAAGAAAGCTGTAAAAGAAATGAGTTGAAGTCACGGCAGTGAGATCGAAGTCGTGACATCAAGAACCCTTGATTCAAAGGCTGCGAGTCATGAATCGAAGTGGCGACAAGATGCGATGTCGCGACATCGAGGAACAACGATTGAGACTTGGGCATGTGAAGTGATGTCGCTGGCGGCAAAGCCCGATCAAAGGAAAGATCACAGTGGCGCGAGATTGAAGCATCGTGTCGAGTTGATGTCGCGACAACATATTGATGTCAGCGCATCATGAGAAAACTTGATTGAAAACCTGCGGATCCTTTAGTTGATGTCACGACAAGAGATTGATAGCCAGCGCGACATCCGAAGACAAAGTTGAATCTTTGCGAGAAGAGCGTGAGATCGATGTCGCGACATGAAGAGAGACCAGTTGAAATCTGCAAAGGGCGTGACTAGATGTCACGACAAGAGATTGTGCATTGACACGAGAACAACCGGTTGAGCCCCGAGAACTAAGTTGAGGAGAATTCGCGGCGTGAGATCGAAGTCGTGACATGGATCTTTGTCGTGACAAAGGAAGTTGAGGTCGCGACGAGCGGTGGTGACTTGGGCTGGATACTCTAAAATCCACGGCGAGGCTACATTGGGATTAGGGCCCAGTGAAAAACCCTATAAATCTGCTTGACTATCCGGAAGGAGAGTAGGCTTGGCGGCCCGCAGGGCGAGAGGGTCTGGATAGCTGAAGGCTCATTTTCTTTATTTTTTAGTTTTCTTTTATTTTATTTTCTTCATTATTGATAGATTAGATTAGATTTATCGTTCTAGTTTTCTTTTTCTTTTTTAAAATTGGATGTTATCGTTTTGGGCTGAAGTGAGATGTAGAATTCGTTCTTTTCAAATTACTACCTGGAATGTTGAAGTTCAGACAAATTTCTGGAATTCGGCTTATCCAGTTTCGAAATGCAGTTATTCTTATGATCAGAGGAATGTTGTAGTGTGTAATTCGATAATTGGGAACCCGGCTTCCATTAAATGAATCTTTATTGTCGAGAAATTATCTTTCCTATTGTTATTTCCAGCAAATTACGAATATCAGTTTATGAATTTACTTTCGGTTATGGGTATAGAGTTTTGATCTGAATACCGATTTTATACCCGTTTAAGAGTTGTTTCATTGCTCACGATTTCAAGGAGGTCCTGCGAGTGACACGGGGATGATCTGGGAGTTATGAATATTTCTTTGAAGGTATATTAACCTGATATTGAGATCTAATGAGCTCAGGTGAGTTTATGATAAATCCTCTTCTCACTTGAAATCAGAATGAGTTGAATGAGTTATCAATTTAAACAAACGAGAGAGTTTACCTCATTTCGAATAGTGAAGCGATCAGTGTTAAGTGAGATCTAATCAAGGAGAGGGTGATCCCAATTTTAATTTGGAGGAAGAGTAACACAGGTTGTATAACCTTGACCGATAACTTGGGAGCTAAGGTGTACAGTCCCGGAAAATGGGTATGAAGTATTGCAAGAAAAATACCCAAGAATTAGGGAAGTCCACTGTTAAAAAAGTAGTTATCTAATTCCACGCATTGAGAGAATCGAGTCAAAAGAATAGATAATGAAATGTGAAGTGTGGAGAGATCAGCTGAACTAATAGCATGGGCTGATTTGAAATCTAAAATTCACAAGCAAAATTAACAAGTTGACAACATGAATTGATACTTCGATAGCATTGATCATAATGTAATTCTCCCAATCGATAATTATTCAATTCCTATTCATTTGCCTAATTACTAATTATTCTTTATTCTTTATATTTAAGTTTATTGTTCATTCAGTTATTTCCCTTTGTTCGTTTAACTTTCCAGCACCTTAATGCTGGAACTTACTATCATTTAGTGGTCCAAATAGTATGGAAATTGAGTAGTCAGGGTAGTTGATTTAAAATTCTTAGGATCTCACATGGGATCGATATACGGACTTAAATCATTTTATTACTTGTCGACACATTGCACTTACGGAAATATCAGGACCCAAACCAAACTTTGAAAATGATTTACTATAGGAGATTTTTGGTTTATATAGTATAATGTCCATCAGTTTATTGGCAAGGTTGTCAGGGATTAGATAATAGCTCTTTGGAAATTTTTGTTATAAACTGGTGCAAATGTCATTTGGTCTCTCTTAACAAGTTTTATGGCGCCGTTGCCGGGGATTAGATAATAGTCCTTGGTAATAACGTCATAAATTTGTATATGTTTGGTCTTAACAGTTTTATGGCGCCGTTAAGTAGATTAGATAATAGTCCTTGGTAATAACGTCATAAATTTGTATTTGTTTTGGTCTTAACAAGTTTTATGGCGCCGTTTCCGGGGGATTAGACAATAGTCCTTTGGTAATAGTGTCATAAATTTGTATATGTCTTTTGGTCATTAAACAAGTTTATGGCGCCGTTGCCGGGGATCGAAAGAATTTAATAAATCAATATTCAGATGAAAGAAGGAAATACTAATTTGGACATTTAAAGAAAAAAGAACAAAAATAGAGTTTCAAGCAGTGGTTCAGTTTGGCCACTAACCTTTAACGAAACACATTGAATATTTTTGATGATTTAGTAATCCACATTAATGGGAGTGTGTTTGCTTCCAGAAAACTTTGATGCATAGGAAACGAACAACGATCGATTCGGTGACACGGAAATAGAAAGGGCTATTTCGAAGCTTGAGAAAGACGGAAAGTGGCTTCAGCCATAGGCGGATGAAGGCGGGATCGGGTTGAAATACATATAGAAGAAGCTAGAAGGCCACCGGTCAACGTCTGATGGAGGATTCACGGAATGATTATCACGGGAAGAGTACTCGTGTCGGGCGGCCTGCGGTTGATGCTAATAATTTTGGCGAAGCCGGCAGTTCGATGGTCGGCGGCATCGGTTGCGGGTCATCCCATTTTGAAGATCGAAACGAGCACACAGGAAGATTCCTCGGAGTAAAATTTATCTGGATTAAAATTGAATGGGGTGAGACGAGAGATCATAAAAGCGCATCTATTCCATTCTCTCTAAGAGATCACGGCTACATGGTATGAATCTTTACCATATGGTTCTGTTGATGCTTGGGAGGAATTAGTGAGGCTACTTAGGTAGATTCTTTCCCAAGCCCTCGCGAAGAAGGAGGGAAATCATTGTGTTCCGACGGGGAGGATGAAAGCACAGTATGTAGCTTGGAAAGATTCAAGCGTTCTTCGAGAAGGTGTCCAATGCATGGGATAGATCTGAAAACTCAGATGGACATTGTATATCATGCTTTGAATGATATATCAAAGGGATCGTGATGCTTCATCGTGGAGCATTGGCGAAAAAGTCTTTGAAGAGAAATGAAGAGCTTGTGAAGACTTGGCTAAATGTAACATGAAAACTCCTTCTGAGCTTTCAAGAGGAAACAGCAAAGGAAAGGGAATCATGGAGCTGAGCAAGATGACAGCCATGGAAGCCAAGTTGGATGTCATTATGCGGGTTAGACAACGAGAAAGAAAAGACTTACCTTGCTCATGAAATAGGAGCAATTAAGGAGTTATTGAAGGAAGTTACGAGAGAGATGGCGAAGAACTTTATATGATCTTGAAGAGGTTAATTATTTGGGTGAGCCAAGAGCTTACCATTTCAAACCCAATCCTAACCTTCGGCACATTATCACCCGGCTTCAGGAACCGTGAGAACTTCTCCTATGGTGGAGAGGGGCTTCTCGAGAGCCCAGCGGGGATGAGATCCTCAACAAGAATTGTCGACCACCAAGGTTCCGGCAGCCGCGGCAACAGTGAGCACGAGGAATGAATACCGAGGGGTCGGAGGCCCAATCTTTTGAAACGAGATCTTTGCATTTCATGGGGGGATAATAAGAAGGTATTGAACCTCCATGAGCAAAAGTTTGCAGAGTTGGAAGAACTACCACCAATTCTCAAATTTTTTGAACGCCTGTACAATACTGAAGAACACAGGAGACACAAGAAGTAGAGGCGGCTGGCCTAACCTGCAAAGCCGGAGGAAAGATGCCTTCCCAAGTGACACAAGGAAGAATAGGCTGCATGGTTGTCTTGTTTGAGGAGTGGAAGGAGCTAGAAGAGATGAAAGAGAAAGATGACAGCAACAAAGATGTAGCAAGATCAGAAAGGGAAGAGGAACTGGAGAATGAAAAAGAAAGAATAGAGATGAAGAATATCCAAGGATCAAAGCCTGCAGTTCCATTTCCACAAAGACTACAGAAGTCAAGAATGGAAGAGCAGTTTGCAAGGTTCTTGAAAACCTTTCAAAAGCTGGAGATAAGTATGCCTTTTACTGAAGTGGTAACTCAAATGCCACTCTATGCAAAATTTCTGAAGGACATACTGAGCAAGAAAAGAAAAATAGTAGAGGAAGGAATAGTGAATCTCTCTGCCACTTGCGGTACGGTAATCGAAAAGGTGCAGTAGATGAAGGACCCGGGGGTTTCACAATTCCTTATATTGTTGGAGGAATTGAATTCGGGAAGCTGCGACTCGAGGAGCTAGTATCAATTTGATGCCTCTTCTGTTGCCAGAAACTAAGTTTGGGAGCTTACTCCCACAGTTACTCTTCAAATGGCGAACGGTCGATGGTAAAACTTGAAGGAGTCATAGAAGATGTCTTGGTCCTTGTTGGGAAGTTTGTTTTCGGTAGACCCCATCATTACGGACATGGAAGAAGATTCACAAGTACCCCTGCTGTTGGGAAGACCATTCCTAGCTCTTTGGTACCTTACTTATTCATATGCAAAAGGTTCTTATCTTGAGGTTGGAGAAGAAGCTGTTGCATTCAATTTGATCAAAAGTATACAAAATATGAAACAGAGACAAAGGAAGAAAGTTGCAATGTAGGCTGATTTTGTCTATAACCCAATCCACGATATTAACCATGATTGTAACACTCGGTTTATCAATGAAAAGAAATGAATTCCCAGTATACTGAAGATGTCTATTCTGAATTTCCATACAACAGATTTAATTCTATAGAAACTGTGTTGAGCTTGAAGCAAAACAGAAACGATAATGGGGAAAATAGTGGAAAAGAAGAAATTCATCAAGAAACCAGTGCAGAAGGGCTAGTTTTGAAAGAGTTGCCATGTCATTTAAAGTATGCTTACTTAGAGTTACCAAAGAAAAAACCAGTGATCATTTCGGCCCAAATTTAAGTGAAGTTGAAACAGGTACTGAAAATGATAAGGAAGCATCAGAATCGGCTTAGTCATTGAAGCTGAAGGGTATCAGTCCATCCAATTTGCATGCTACTTAAGATTACGCTAGAAGAGACTTCAAAACCATCGTAGAACACCGGAGGAAGTGAATCCGTGTGAAGGAAGTAGTCGGGAAGGAGGTACTCAAATTGGTAAATGCTGGTTTTATCTATGCTATCACCGGATAGTCCTTGGGTGAGCCAGTCCATGTGTTCCAAAGAAGGGGATTCTTGTGATCGAGAGAAATGAAAAGCGAATTGATTCCATAGTTGATGGCCTGGGATGGAGGGTATGTATTGATTCTGAAAGTTGAATACAACTGACCGAGAAAATATCATTTCCGCTTTGCCTTTCATTGATCGGATGTTAGACGGGTTAAGCGAGGACACCCTCACTTTTGTTTGGATGGGTATTCGAGGATACAATCAGTTGCTATTACTGAGGGATCAGAGAGACCACATTCACATGCCCTTATGGTACCTTTGCCTTCAAAGGATGCCATTTGGTTATGTAATGCTCAGTACATTAGGAGGTGTATGATGTCCATATTCTCGAGATTTGGTTGAAGAAGTGATGGAAATTTTCATGGATGACTTTTCTTGTGTATGGATGCAGCTTTGATAAATGTTTAAACAATGCGGAAACGATGCTTCAAAGATGCGAGACAAGCGGCTAGCAGATTGGAAAAATGCCATTTTATGGTGACCAAAAGGAATTGTTCTTGGGCATAAAATTTTACGCTCTTTGGACTGAAGTTGACCAATCTAAGGTATCCATTATCAAAACTCTTGCACCACCTACTACGATGAGGGTAAGAAGCTTCTTGAATGTGGATTTTACGAGGAGATTCATCGAAAGATTTTCAAAATAGCGGACCAACATGCGGATTGCGGAAAAGATCTGAGTTCAATTTTGATGACTCCTACTTGAGAATGCTTTTGGCCAATCAAGCTCAAATTAGTACAGGCACCTATAATGCATTTGCACCATGTGGGATCGAGGGGATTTGAAATAATGTGATGCCGGTGATTTTGCTATGGGAGGCGTGTTGGGGCCTGAAGAGAAAAAGTATTCAGGGCCGTATCTTATCTTAGTAAGATCTTGATGAAGCACAAAGAGAACTACTCAACAAGCGAAAAGGAGATGCTAGCCATAGTATTTGCTTGTAGAAAAATTTAGGCAACACATTTTGGGCTCCCATGTGGTAATTCACACTTGATCATGCGACAATCAAATACTTGATGTCGAAAAGGCTAAGCGAAGATTGATAGGTGGGTGCTTACATTTGCGAAGTTTGATTTGGAAATCAGGATAAAAGGGATGTGATGACAATGTGATAGCGATCACTTGTCAAGAGTAGAAAAATGATGATTAAGAAGAAATGTTCGAGTTAACAGAGAACTTCCCGGATGAGCAATTGTTTTGAGTTTCAGCATTCCAACTTCCATGGTATGCTGATATTGTGAATTATCGGCTTGTGGAGTAATGCCTTGAATTCAGCTGTGAAGGAAACTCAAAGCGACGAGATATTATATTTGGGATGACCAACTATTATTCAAGAGGTGCTGACATGATAATAAGAAGATGTATTGCGGAGAAGGTGAGCAAGGTAACATTTTAAATGAATGCCATGCATGCATATATGGGGACATTTTTACGGGAGAAAGAACGACTCCACAGATATCTCCAATCAGGGTTTTATTGTATTTTATCTTCAGAGATTGTGCAGAGTGGGTGAAATTGTGTGATCGATGCCAAAGGATTGGAAATATCAGCAGCAGGAATGAAATGCCCCTAAAAGGTATTATGGTGATACAAATTTTCGATGTTTGGGGAATAGATTTTATGGGACCTTTCCCACCATCATTTGGAAACCTATACATACCTTCGCGTAGATTACGTCTCAAATGGGTGGAAACGTGGCTTGTCAGGAATGATGCTAATACAGGTTGTGAGTTTCTTGCAAAGGAGCATTTTGAGGCGATTTGGAACCCCGGAGCCATCATTAGTGATGGGGAACCCCGTTTGCAAACAAAATATTTGCAAAACTCATGGTAGGTATGGATCAAGCATATAATGAGTTTAGCCTATCATCCCGGACTAATGGACAAGCGAAATTTCCAACGGGGAGATCAAAATACTTGAAAAGGCGTAGCTCAGCGGGAAGGATTGGTCGTCGGAGCTTGATGAGTGCACTTTGGGGGCACACGAGGTTTGCCTCCACAAGACCCCCATTGGAATGTCCCATACGAGTTGTTTTTGGCAAACCATGTCATCTACCTCTTGAATTAGAATACAAGGCAATGTGGGCCGTTAAAGTTAAACTTCGATTTAAAGGCGCAAGGGAAGAAAGATTGCTCAGCCCCATGCGAATTAGGCGAAATAAGAAGCCTATGATAATGCTAGTATACAAAGACAAGACAAAGAAATGGCATGATACGGAGAATCTTGAAGAAAAGAGTTCGAAACGGGAGAAACGGGTTCTGCTTTATAATTCTAGATTGAAGTTGTTTCTAGGGAAATTAAAATCCAATTGGAGTGGGCCATACTACGGTGGTATCAAGTACTGCATTTGGAAGCGGTAACACTGAATTGATAATGGGAAGAATTCAAGGTCAATGGACAAGGTTAAAGCATTATCTCAATAGGGAAGAGGGGGTGAAGAACTCCAACTGGTTCTTGAGGAAAAAGAAGAAGTACCACAACGTGAGTCAGGTAAGGACTCAAAGCGGTAATGGGAAGCTGACCCGCGGGGATTTAAATTCTGATTTTTAAATTTTGAAATATTTCTTTTCTTTTAGTAGCTGATTAATTAGGTCAGATTTGTTTTTAGAAGGATAGATTTAATTTTTAGAAATCAATTGTAGTTTAATTAGAATTTTCTTGAATATTGCAGTGATCTTCTGAAAGGTTTAAAGACATGAATAGCAAAGCGACTGGGGAATAATCAGCGACTTGCGGAAGAGAAGTGTGACATGAGAAAAAGGGGAGTAACCTTCTCCTAACCCAATTCTGTATATATACTTGAATTGATTGTTAAATCTTTGTTTAAAATATGTGAAAGAGATGTCTAAATGGGTTAGAACAATAAGAGAATTCAAAGTTTTTTGAAATCATTGAGTTAAAGGCTTAGAGCGCGGCCAGGAAGGTTATGCGTGACATAAAATAAATGTCGCGACAAAACATTGATGTCGAGTGACTGTTCCGAAAAAGAGCAACTTAGGTGCGTGAAAGAAGAAGAAAGATACATGTCGCGACACCCGCGTGATGTCGCGGCCGATGAATAAGTTTCAAAATGGAGAAGGATTGTCGCCACATCAAACAATTCCTGGAAAACCATGTATGGTCGCGACATCCTAGGTATGTCGCAACATAAGGTGTGACATGTACCAACTACTCACTTCAAAAAAGCCCTAAATTTAATGATCTCAAATAAAAGAGGCGGAATTGGAAATTAAGCGACGTATCTTAATTGAAGCATTAATTAGCCTGAGCATTGATTGAATTGCAAGCTATTGGAAACTATTTCATTCACTTCAACCCGCATAACCATTCACCTTAAATCTTCATGAATCTAGCCCTCCGAAAACCAGCATTGAAGCCTTACGAAAAGCTTTCTCGTTCCCAATGGCTGAAATTCCCACCTGGTCCTAACCTAGACGAGATTATGAGGAACACGAACAATCGGAAGAGGAAAGAAACTTCGTGAGGAGAGCAGTTAGATGAGATTAGTCGGGAAGAACAAGCGGGAGATATACCATCAAAGCACTGAAGCTCAGCGACTTCTCAGAAAGAGCAAAAGGGAAAGGGAAAGGAGAGAAAGAAGAAGAAGTAGAATATTTTGTCTCGACCGAAGCTTATTCCAGTGGAAGAAGTATTATGCTATGAGGGGTTTGTTGCGAAGAGGAGATTCAAAAACCGTGACTCGCTTTCAAGGAGATGATAGAGCGAGAGAGGATGGGAGAGTCTGCGCACACCAAAACGAGGGTATACGACCTTGTTGAAGAATTTTATTCAAATATGGTAGGAAGGAAGGATGGAGCTGTTTTGTTAGGAGTTTGGGTCTCATACGAAGCAGAAAGCCATCAACGAGGCTTATGGCATGGCAGTGCACAAACATGGTTCCAAATTCAAGAAACTGTTGGAAAAACTAGAGTTTGGAAAGATTGCCAAGAAGCTCACTAACGGTAAGGTGCAGTTGAACCAAGAAGAAGGAAAGCCGAAACGTGACAGAGGCCTTGCGAAGAGGCTAAGGAGTATGGTTTTATTTCTGTACGTGCAGTCGACAAAACATGTGTGCCGCAGTGAGAGAACAAGAAGAACGTAATTCTTTGTATGCCATACTCAAAGGGTACAAGATCAATATAGGAGTTATCATAGAGAACTCTATCATGAGGTATCATGAAGGGAACAAAAGAGGCTTGCTTCCTCACCCAGCAACAATCACAGTTCTATGCTTGAAGGCTGGGGTGAAAGGAATTTGGGAGTCAGAAGAAGAAGTACCCAGAGCTTCACCACTCCTTCGACGAGAGTCGACAAGGACGAGGAAACTGAAGAAGAGAGTGCTGGTGGAGAACAGAGAAAGAAGCCCAAAATTTGAAGGCAGGAAAAGGAGACTCGGAGGGTGATGATCGGAGACGAAACATGAAACTCACGACAATAATAATTACATGTTTGCGAATGTCTACGAGGGCAAGATGAAGGCGGCCCAATAGACTTCTCCATCCCCTTAGCCGGTTCTCCTCACAGTAATGCGAACGAAACCCAACTGGAGAAAGCTCAGGGAGCACAAAGAAACGGCTCGGTTACAGGCTCTGATGCCTTGCGAGAAGAGAATAGATGAAAGAGAGAAGGATTGGAAACTACAACGGAATTTAGAAAGCATTATGAAAGAGAATTGAAAGAAGAGACCAACAGTGGGAAGAAGAGCTAAATAGAAAAGAAAGGAGCTGTAAATTGAATTTCTGACAAAGAGAACAGTGGAGAGAAGAGTTGAATAGAAAAGGAAACGGATAAGAATTTTTAAGACGGCAAAGGGGAAGAGTTTAAAGAAATGAAGGAAAGAGATCTGTCACATTCTTGAAACTCAAACTCAATCGTGAAGCTTTTATAACCTTGATTTAGGCGTAGATTCTCAACTCTTAACTCGATAAAGAGATCTGAGGAAGCGGAAGCCAAATTTGGGGACGAATAAAGGATTCAAATTTTTGTCTGAGTCTGAGATTTTGAGAAGAAATTGGATGATAAGAGACAAGCGAAAAGATGCGAGAATCCTATAAGCAAAGAATATTGGAAAACTTAGATACGATTAACAACAATCTTGAGTCTAGAGGTTATGACTGAAATGGAAAATCCTGATGAATGGCTTGGGAAAGAAGCGGGGATGAGTTGAATAATGACGGGTTGATCTCTACAATGAGATTTTCCTTGAAGAACAATGGAGAAGGAAGCAGAAGAGAAGGAAGAAGAGAAATGAAAATTCCTGAATTTCCGGCCCATTTAGGTACATTAGACCTAGACCCCCACCCTCCCCCAACATCTTTGCTCCTGGCTATTTCAAAAGAAAAAAATAGACCTTCTCCCTGCCTAACTTTCATTACCATCCTTCTCTCATACTGTGTATCCAACTGCTGCAATTGAATCAGTAATAAAATGAGAAATTTAAATTGATTTGTTGTGTGCTGATTTGAATTTGTTTGATTCCATGATTGTGTTGCTTTGTGATTGAATGATTAGGAAATTAAGGTAGAAATTAGTTCCAGAATAAAAACTGCTGAGATGTAATGAACTGAAGTGAATGAAGCAGTTAGATTGAGAATGGTGAAATGTAGAATAAGGGGTCAATTGAATACAATTTGATTGAAACACAGGTGCAAAAGTTACTTAAGTCACAGCTAATAAGTCGGAATTGAGGAAGGTAATACAATAGAAGAAACCAAAAACATATTTTTGAGTTTGTGGTATGGAACAATAGAATCAAGGAGCACACATTGAATATCAATTCATTTAAATATTCATCAACAAAAATGAGTCGAGTACTCCTATGGTTAGTCACAACTGTTTAACCAAATTCTAGAATTTGTTAGATTATTGGTTGAGGCGAAATCTTAGGTGATACGGTGACAGAGATGATCACGAGCCATTCTTGGGCCAGTTTGAGCCATTCTAGCCATCCACATTCATATCTTTGATGCATATCGGTAGTTCAAATTGAGCCAACAAGCCTATTTTCAAAAAATAGACCAATGAAACCCCAGCTCATCCTAAGACATGATCAGCCGAGTAAAGAACCTATGATTACCCGGGAATTCAAGAGGAAGAAAGAGATGAAGTTTGGAAGTATATATTTTTTAAGAAACTCAAAGAGATGAAAAGAGACAAAGAGTAGAAAAGGCAATAGAAAAGAAAGTTTATAGGGATAAGTTTTATCTTGTGGCCTAACTCTCTTGAACGATTAAGTTCTTAGGGGTGTTTCAACACCTAGTACCCTAATGTCATCTGGTATGGGAGCTCTTAGCCCAAAGTTCGTAAGAGTGTTAGAAAGCCTAAAAGTTAAAACATTGCTATCTCTGAATGTTGACAAGCAAGGAAGTTTCCACAGAGTGGAATTCTGAGTAGAAATATGGGGCGTACGAGTTACGAATTGAAAAAATTAAAGTGATGTCCCCGAACATGAGTTTTAGGGAGTTTATTATAGAAACTACAAGAAAGAAAATAGGATGAGGAGAGAAAAGGTTCGAGGGGTAATCTTAACCTAAAAATTGCTCCATCCTACCACATTACCCAGAGCACAACAATAAAGCTCAAAAGACTGATTGATCTTGAAGAATTTGAAATCATCTACATTAGTGGAGATCAATATGAAAAACAAGCCTATAGATTTGGAAGAATAGAGAAATAATCAAAATTGTGAAGGACTTTTGGGAGTTAAATGACTCCAATATGAAAATGAGAAGGAAAATAATCTATTATTCAACAGGATCCAATGAATATGTTGTTTTGTAAACAATTTCCAACGAGTTTAGTTTTGCGGAATATAAAAAAGTAGAGACCAACCTTGAACTGGACTTGAAGCTAGATGTACAGAAAATTTTGCATACCTTGCATTTAAATTAAATTGATTGCCACTGCAGAATGAATCAGAGAAAAATGTCCTTACAAATTCTTCTTTTATTTTGTTTGAGGACAAACAAATCTTTCTTTTTCTTTGCTTGAGGACAAGCAAAACTTTAAGTTTGGGGGAGTTTGATGAGCTTAAAAGTCATCTATTTTAGTCCATTTTTCCTTGAATTTTCATATCAAAGAGACAATTACTTTGCAGAAATATGAAGAAACTCACCCATTTGTTATTAGTAGGTAGAATGGAAGAAAGAAGAAAACGTTAAGAAAAATCACGAGAAATAAGTGAAATAAAAGTGCAGTCCAATTGCGAGCGAGAGAAATGAAAAGAGCTATTGAGTCATTGATGCGAGTTTTGGGAGTTTACGATCAGTCATGGTCGCGACATGAGTGAAGGAAATCTGATGCAGGTCGCGACATGGATAACAAGATATAGAAGTCGCGACATGAGACTGCTCATGAAAAAGCTGTAAAGAAATGAGTTGAGGTCGCGACGTGAGATCGAAGTCGTGACATCAAGAACCACAGTTCAAAGCTACGAAGTCATGAATCGAAGTCGCGACAAGATACTGATGTCGCGACATCAGGAACAAACAGTTGAGACTTGTGGAGGCATGAAGTGATGTCGCGACAAGGGATTGATGTCGCGACAGCAAGAGCAATCAAAGGAAAGATACAAGTGGCGACAAGATTGAAGCATGCAGTAATCAGTTGATGTCACGACAACATATTGATGTCGCGACATCATGAGGAAAAACCATTGAAACCTGCAGATCCTTTAGTTGATGTCACGTGAAGAGATTGATGTCGCGACATCTGAAGACAAGTTGAATCTTTGCGAGAAGGCATTGAGATCGAGGAGTCGCGACATGAAGAGACTGGATTGAAATACGCAAAGGCGTGACTAGATGTCACGACAAAGTATTGTTGTGACACGAAGCGACCGGTTGAAGGCGGAGAACGCTAAGTTGAGGTCGCGGCGTGGTCGAAGTCGCGACATGGATCTTGTCGTAAACGAGGAGTTGAGGTCGCGGCTTGAGCGATGACTTGGGCTGGATGCTCCTAAAATCCACGGCCGAGCTACATTGGGATTAGGGTGACTAAAAAACCTATAAATACGCGGCTATCCCGGAAGGAGAGTGGCTTAGCGACCCTGGAGCGAGAGATGCGGATAGGCTGAAGGCTCATTTTCTTTATTTTTTGGTTTCTTTTCTTTTATTTTCTTCAATATTGATAGATTAGGTGGGTGCGTTCCTAGTTTTCTTTTATTTTTTTCTGGAATTGGATGTGTCGTTTGGGTAATTTGTGGTCATAAATTGATTCTTTTCAAGGTTACTACATTTTGGAATGTTGAAGTTAGACGAGTGCAGATTCGACATCAGTTTAGAAATCTGAGTTATTCTTATGATCGGAGAATCTTTGTAGTGTGAATTCGATAATTGAGGAACCCGGCTTCATTAAATGAATACTATTATCGAGAAATTATCACTTTCCTATTATTTCCGACCAAGTGCGAATATGTCGGTTTATGAATTTACTTTGGTTATGGGTATAGAGTTTTGATCTAAATACCGGTTTCTTATACCCGTTTTAAGAGTTGTTTCATTGCTCACGATTTGAGGAGGTCCTCTGGTGACCTGGGAATGACAATCACAGGAGTTATGAATATTTCTTTGAAGGTATATTAACCTGTACAGTGAAGTCTAATGAGCTCCAGATGAGTTTGCTTGATAAATCCTCTTCTCACTTGGAATCGAGAATGAGTTGAATGAGTTATCAATTTAAACAAGCGAGTTCACCTCCAATTCGAATAGTGAAGCCAATCGTGTTAGGCGAGATCTAATCAGAGGTGATACTATTTTAATTTGGAGGAAGAAGTAACTTTGGAAGTTGTATAACCTTGCTTGGCCAGATAACTTGGGAGCTAAGGTGTCGATCCAGTAGGTATGAAGTATTGCAAAAGAAAAATACCCGAAATTAGGAGTCCTTTGTTAAAAGTAGTTATCTAATTCCACGCATTCGAGAGAATCAGGTGAAAAATTAGATAATGAAATGTGAGTGTGGAGAGATCGAATTTGGTATGCTTATATATGAACTGATTTGAAATCTGAAATTCACAAGCAAAATTAACAAGTTGACAACAGGAATTGATACTTCACAATAGCATTGATCATAAAGTGTTCTCTAATCGATAATTATTTAATTCCTATTCATTTGCCTAATTACTAATTATTCTTTATTCTTTATATTCAAGTTTATTGTTCATTCAGTTATTTCCCTTTGTTCGTTTAACTTTCCAGCACCTTAATGTTGGAACTTACTATCATTTAGTGGTCCAAATAGTATGGAAATTTAGTAGTCAGGGTAGTTGATTTACAATTCTTGAGATCTCTGTGGGATCGATATCTGGACTTAAATCCATTTTATTACTTGTCGACCTGTGCACTTGCAGAATATCAGACCAAAACCAAACTTTGAAAATGATTTACTCTAGGAGATTTTTGGTTTATATAGTATAATGTCCATCAGTTTATTGGCAAGGTTGTCAGGGATTAGATAATAGCTCTTTGGAAATTTTTGTTATAAACTGGTGCAAATGTCATTTGGTCTCTCTTAACAAGTTTTATGGCGCCGTTGCCGGGGATTAGATAATAGTCCTTGGTAATAACGTCATAAATTTGTATATGTTTTGGTCTTAACAACGGGATACAATCAAATTGAGATAGCCTTAGAAGATCAAGAGAAAACCACGTTCACCTGCCCTTTTGGCACATTTACCTTTAGGAAAATGCCCTTTGGATTATGTAATGCACCAGGAACCTTCCAGCGGTGCATGATGGGGATTTTCAGTGATATGATAGAACTCATTTTAAAGATTTTCATGGACAACTTCTCAGTTTTTGGAGATTTGTATGAGGGATGTCTAGAGAATCTACGTAAGGTATTGGAGAGGTGTCATGAGAAGAATTTAGTATTGAATTAGGAGAGTGTCACTTCATGGTGACACAAGGGATTGTCTTTAGGCCCACGTAGTGTGAAAAAGGAATCGAGTGGACAGGCCCAGTCGAGTTGATCTCCAACTTACGTAGCCTAAGTGTGTTAAAGACATACGGTCGTTCTTAGGTCATGCAGGATTTTATAGGAGATTCATAAAAGATTTCAGTGCCATAGCCCGTCCCTTATGCAATTTGCTTGCCAAGGACATCCCCTTTGCATGGTCACAGGCTTGTGAGGACGCCTTTGATAAATTAAAAACTATGTTAGTGTCTCCTCCTATCATGCGATCTCCCAATTGGGAACTCCCTTTTGAGATCATGTGTGACGCCAATGATTATGCTATAGGGGCTATTTTAGGACAAAGGGAAGATAAAAGGCTTTTTGTGATCACACTATGCCGGCAAGACTCTAGATTACATTTAAATCGATTACCTGACTACGGAAAAAGAATTTTTGGTTGTCGTATTTGAACTAGATAAGTTCAGGTCGTACATTGTAGGGTCTCCTATAACCATTTTCACAGATCATGCAGCGCTGAAATACTTGCTATCTAAGTAGGATACTAAGCCTCGTTTGACTAAGTGGATCCTACTGTGCCAAGAATTTGACCTGACTATTAAGGATAAAAAGGGAGTTGAGAATGTGGTAGTTGACCACTTGTCTCGGTTAGTTCCGGAATCCATTTCTAACGGTCTACCCATCGGCGACACTTTTCCTGATGAGCAACTTTTTGCTCTTGGTCAATGCCCTTGGTATGCGGACATAGTAAACTATCTAGTGACTGGACAAATTCCACCTCAGTGGACTTCTCAGCAAAAGAGGAAATTTTTGGTGGATATTAAAATGCTAGCACATTGATCATATTTGTTTTAAATATTGTCGGACAATTGATGAGAAGGTGTGTATCAATGAATCAAATTAGGGTGCTCACCCTTCTGCCACTCGGAAACTTGTGGAGGCATTTCTCACTTAAGAAAAAACGGCGAGACAAAATCCTGTAATTTGGTTTTACGAGGCCCACTCTTTTTAAATCTTGCTTTGAATTTTGAAACTTCTTCGGTGCCAACAATTGGGAGGGGTCACAAAGAGGAACATGATGCCTCTTACTCTTATTTTAATCATTGAAATTTTTTATTGCTGGGGTTTGGACATCATGGGACCTTTTCCCCCTTCTTATGGGTACCTTTACATCTTATTGGCAGTTGATTATGTTTCTAAATGGGTGGAGGCCATTCCATCAAGAACTAATGACCACAAGGTTGTTTTGAAATTTTTAAAAGAACACATTTTCTTGCTTTGGAGTCACTCACTGCAATCATTGTGATGGTGGGGCGCCATTTTTGTAATCGATCCTTTGAAAATTTGTTGAAAAGTATGGAGTGACCCTTGAAAGTTTCCACGGCGTACCACTCGCGAGACCATGGTCGGGATGAATTAGACCAGGGAGATCGAGAGAGCATATTTTGGAAAAGCGATCACTAAAATTGCAAGGATTGAGGTCAACCGACTAACCTACGCTCTTTGGGCTTACCGTACTGCTTTTAAGACCATTCTTGGTATGTCTCCTTATTGGCTTGTTTATGGAAAGGCATGTCATCTGCCGGTCGAAATGGAACACAGGGCATATTAGGCCATTAAAACTCTTAATTTGATTTGGCTCAAGCAAGTAAACAACGACTATTGTAGATGAACGAGCTTGATGAATTGCGGTGTGAATCGTGTGAGAGCTCACGAATCTACAAAGAGAGGCTCAAGTTGTTCCATGACAAGACCATTGAGAGGAAGACCTTTGAACCTCACTAAAAGGTATTGTTGTATATCTCTCATTTGCACATGTTTCCAAGTAAACTCCGTTCTAGGTGGACTGGCCCATTCATTGTCATGGTAGTTTACCCATATGGCGCAGTAGATATTGAGAATCCGAAAAATGGGAAAACCTTTAAAGTCAATGGCCACCGCTTAAAGCCATTTCTCGAGAACTTCGACTGTTAGGAGAGTAGTGAGGCACTAGTAAATTTTCTCTACCAGGATGTCCCTTCAGAGTAATCTCTATCCTACTTTTTTTTTGTATATAGTTTTTCTTTTTCGTTCTTGCTACCTTATTTATTTTGTCTGCCTTTACTTATTACAAAAAAAAAAAAAAACAAAACAAAAAACAAAAAAACATAAAGTCCTATGTCATGTGTGCATTGAGGGCAATGCCTACTTCTGTGGTGGGGGTGGGCATACACTAGTGAAGCCAATTATGTGCATGTTACATGTTGAGTGCATTGAGTGCATGATGCAAAATTCTCGATTTGCGACTCTTTTGGGTTTGGTATGACTGTGATGTATGCAAGCAGGTGTTGCTTGTGTATGCACTCCACATAGTCTCAGCGCACCTACGATAATAGGCATGCCTGAAATTTTTATCTATTTGGGACCATCTGACCGATTATGTTCTGAATCTTGGTATCACCCTCATTTTATTCTAGAGTCATTGATTTTACGCACTCGAGCTCTTGTTTTACTTGCTATTGCTTCAGCCTGTGCATTGTTTTAGCATTCCTTGTTAACTACATGCATCGTATCCTCCGAGGAACACCTATACGTAGCTGAAAGATGATTTTAGGCCAACATTTATGTGTTACACTTCGAAATCATATTGAGTCAACCCTTTGCACCCATCTTGAGCCTTGAATTACCAATTCAGTTCGACCCTTAGGATCATGATCACAAGAAGTACAGTGGACCCCAAGGTAAGCGTGAAGGTGTCAAGATAGTGTAGTACATAGTTCCGCGAACACAAGGCAGGTTGGACAGGGTATAAAGTAGGGAAAGAAATGAGCATCCCGTGGAATCCGAGATGTAGGGCATTCTAAAAAGTTCTATAAATTGGTACTGCTGTTTCAAGTCAAAAAAAAAAAAAAAATAGAGACACTGGTACCGGTACCACTCTTACTGGTACCGGTACCACTCTAGACATAGTGGTAGTAGCATTTTGATGCAGTTGCCACGCTGCGTGCGATACCGCCAAAGAGGCAGACCGGTAGTAGCGTTTTGGTACCGGTACCACCGTGCGTGAATGGGCCATTTTAGGGTTTTCTTTCTCCCCAAGTTGAACCTCTTCATATGTTCACTTCCCAACTCCTATATAAGAGAGCCCTAACCTAATTTTCCCTCTCACGAAGCAAACCACTAGATCCAGGCATTCCCTAGTGTGTCTCGTCGCCTGATCCAGATCCTCCTCAGTTCTCCGCACCGATGTGGTAAGTGCTCCTCATTTCTTTGAGAGTAGTTTGAATGGATGTTCATTGTGTCAACATGGATTTGGTTGGGTGGCTTTGGTTGGTGGTCTTGTGTTCTTGGTTTCTTAGGGCATCCGCAGCGAATAGTATGGGGAGGAAGATGTTGGTAGGCTGCCGCAGGGTAAGCCGATACTGTGAAGATGGGTTTTGGGAGACCATTTTATTGTGTTGGGCTATTCACCAAGCTATATTAGCTATTTTGGCCATATCTATGGCAAGATCGAAAAACAACTGGAAAAGGAAAGGCTCTAGCTCTTTATGGAGGCGAGTGAAAAAACCTCAAAGGCCCACAATCGCACAACGGACTGTAAGAAAGAGGGAAAACGAGGAAGATTCCTCATCGGAGCGAGGGGAAGAAGTGAGAGTGAAGATGAAGAAGTGAGGCCATGCTTGAGTCTTCATAATCAGAGCGGGAAAGTGGGGCCCGATCAATTGAAGGCGAGGTTTCCATTATGAGCGGGAATGAAAATTGACATTCTTATTCACCCATCCTATCATTTTGTTATTCGGGGCAAAATGCACTTTGTTGGTGAAGAGGCATGGTATTTACGACCATGGTCGAAATTCTATTCAATTTGAGAAGATCATAATGGGCCTATTTGAGACTATTATTTGGGGGAAAAGTTAAGGGAATTATTTGACTCGATAAGCTGATCGTTGAATTATGTTGGCCCACCACATGGCCAGGCTTTACCCTCTGGGGCCATTTCAAAGTTTGACGCCAGTTTGTTTGCAAATGCCATGTGCACCAACCTAGTACCCATGGGAGGTTTTGTGCGCAAGGAGTTCATTTCAGGGAAATTAAAGCCTGAGTATGCATTAATGAACAAAGTCATTCACAATATGATCGGGCCAAAGGGAAAAGAGAAGGCGCACTTGAAACAAGAAAAATCAATTCTACGTATGAAAGTGATTGGAAAAATCATTGAGGAAGTTATGCCTTATTGTATGGTGTGTTATGAGGGACTTTGAGGTCTAGGTGAAAACAAGCATATCCATTCGGAGCTTTAGTTGTCGGTGGAAGTTGTGGAGGATAAAGGACTAGTTAGAGAAAAAGAGTTCTTCCTAATTGGGACCCGTCACATTCAAACCAAAGAAAAAGCCGGTACCTTCCTGAGGCCTCAGTCATCACATTCCCCTTCGGCTATTTTTGGGGCTTCATCGTCATCAGCTCGCGGGTCAATGAGTACATCTCCTTTGAAAAGGATGGAGCGTAAAATCAAAGGATGGTTCAAGTGCATCCTAGGAAAGCAGAAGCAGTTAGATCACAAGCTCTCCAGGCTTGAGAGTCACATCCTACGAGGAGATACCATTGTTGGAGATGATCCTCCTCCTGACTTGGAAGGGGATTATGAGGAGCTAGATGACTGTGTGGATGAAGACGCATTCTCTTCGACCGATGATGGGGAGGATGTGGAGTAGTAGCATTGTGGGTTAGAATAAGGTGGTTTTGGCAATTGGGTAGAGACCTCAGCCACGTCATGCCAACACATATTTTGTTTATAAGCCTGTTGTGTAGCCCGTGGTCATTCTGAGTTTGAAAGACCTTTTGATTTTAGTTATGTTGGATGTTTCCTCTTTGACTTTTATGCATGTTAGTTTGGTTATGGTAAAATGTTTGCCATGATAATGTAGTTCATTTCAGTTTGGTGATCTTATTGCGGCCTTTCTTTTCTCAGATCCATGGTCCTTTATATGAGTATCTTTGTTTTATAATAGTTTGTTATTGTGCTCATTACTTTGAGACTGTGGTTTTCATTTGAGTTCAGACGGTTGCATACTCTGTCAGGTTAAAGCACTGTGCTCATTTTTGCCCTATGGGAAACTTGCAATGCCTAACTGCATCTAGCACATTTTATTTGAAACTCATTATCGATGGGTGTTACGATTCAAATCTTGCTAGGGGTAGCGAGTTGTAGGTTGGGGGTGTGTTGAATACATAAAAGTGCAACATTTATATAGGATTTTAATGCTCCCAGCTCATGTTTTGCTCTCATTTTGTCTAAGGATAGGTGCCTTTGATCGTTTCTCGTGTTTTTATGCTTGTGTGGGTTTTTCGAGTTCCGTGCACATTTTTTGTAAGGGTTCATGTTCAGAGAACAAATGTAGATCATCGCGATTGATGGCAGCAGTTGTCGAGAAGGCCCGGGTAGTGCTACGGTGAAGAGGAGCAATTGCAGAGGCAGTGGAACCGGTACCACTCTTATTGGTACTGGTACCCACATGTAGTGAGGTAGTGGTACCGATACGAGTAAAGGCGGTACGGTACCCCGAGCGATGGGCACCGGAGTATACTTTTGATGCCAGGTACCACACTTATTGGTCACCAGGTACCCGACATCTGTCTCTGAGGACTTGGCGGAATTCAATCTTAGTACAAGAAAGTGCGCTCGTCTTTTGACAATCATTTCGAGATCACTAAGGAGAATGGTATTTAAGCCCATTGAAGGGCATAGAAGGAGGTTTTTATTCTAGGGTTTGGTTTAGACAGTTGGAGTGTATCTCTCATATTTTGCTAGGGTTTATAGAGTAGAGTACTTATCTTTTCTTCGGTTCTGAGTTTTGAGTTACTTGTAATCTTTCAGTTGGATCATACAACTTGGTATTTTCTTCAGAATTCTGTGCTTTTGATATCCCGATCTTGCAATTAGTGTTATTTCTCAAGTCACATTTATGCATAATTTCTTATCAAACATGAATCGATTTTCAGTTTCAATGGAGTTCTAAACCTCCATGATAGGGTTTTAATGATGGAAACTCACCTCGGTCAAGGTAATAACCCTCAATTCCTCTTTTGTGCTTCAATGGGGTTGTACGATGCCAAGCATTTGCAGAAAATCTTATAAAACCTTAGTCTGGAATCTTCTTGACAACGTGTGAATGAGAGACCCTCAATACACGTTGTGCTTGATCGCAAATGCAGGCTAAGAGTCCAAGCAAATCGTTTGAACAAGTGTTTGCCATTGCTCAATCATTCTTGTTTTAAAAGAGCCTTTAACATTACATCTTTCATCGAAGACCATTCATCAATGGCTCCTAGATGAGATTGGGACTAAGAGGTGGGTATTACCTGATTGGAAGTGAGTGGAAACCTAAGAACCCTATTATTCACCCTTTTGTTTTAAAATAGTTAACTTAATCGGTTACTTAATCAATCAATCATAACCCCAGATTTTACTTTTAAACGCACATTCTTTCAGGTAATCACACAAAGATCACACAGGAAACCACTCCTTATGGAAATGACCTATGGACTCCCACGGTAATATAATGCTTGATGACCTTAGTTCCTACGCTTAGGAATAATTTCAGCATACAAAATAGACGAACCAATTACCGTTTTACCCTTTCTCAAAAAATTTGGATTTTCCAAGGTTTTATAGTTTCCTTTGTGATAGGTACATTTTTGTTGTTGGGACAAGTACTTTATTTATTGTGATTGGGATGGACTTGATAAAACCAAAAACCCTTTTCTCGAACTATGATAAAGCTTACTTTACTCGACTCCCCTCGCCTCTAGATCCCTTTTTTAAGCTTAGAATAGCTATGGAACTCTAATTTTCTTTATGCATATTGTAATCCTGGGAAGATATATGTACCTAGATCACATTAGCTAAAGCCTATTGTGTTCATCCAACTGCACAACTATACAAAATTTCCAACTTCATCAGAGAGTTATAAGGTTTACCTAAATACTGTGCACTTTGATGATGGGACAGGTCCAATTCTTAGGAGAATATTACATTTGAATGTGAAAAGGATGAATCTAACTTTCCTTCACTCAAATTTAGCATGAGGGCTTATTTTCTCAATCGTACAGTGATTATGATACCCTCTCATAACCTTGTCCAGGTGTTCTATTTGGGGAAATATGAGTACGCAATGGCCTAGAGGCCTACCTTATTTACTCGAATATTTCCACCCTTATTTCCCTAATCTTGATGTTGTCAAGAAGTCTTCCTTGAGAAATCACTAAGGGAACTTGAAGAAATTTGTGTTTTTGAGGTGAAGTGACCAAAGGCCAATTTACTGCCTCAAATCCTATCTTAGAACTGGTCTCGTACATATTTCTCTAACACCCAAATAGTCTTAGGACCTAATTATGAGATTTTTAGAAATTTGAAAAGGCAACAAGCACACCCTTGAATAAATCAATGTGCCGATGAATGCAATGGTCAAGAACCCACTTTATCACTAGGTCATCCCATATTTCTCCAATCCTAATGTGGTCATGGAACCTACTTTTGGAGAATTGATTACACAAACAAGCCCATTTTGAGAAAAAGCCTTTATTTAGGATCAATAGGGATCCCAAAGCTTATTTTAACCTTCCCATCAAAGATCTGTATCTACTTCCCAGATTGGGTGAGGTTAGAGAGCTACCTTATTTATTCGTAAGACATCAGGGTATAATAAGTATATATTGAGGAATACAAAAGTTGAGTGAAGCAACGGCCAAAACAAGCCTACTTTATCACTCAAAGTAACTATTAGGAATAGTTTCCCTAATCCAAAAGCAATCAATGGGACCTAGTTTACTTGTTGTTCCCTATTCTCTACCTTAGTTTTTCTTAAGCGCATCCAAAGATTTCCCACATCGTAGGATAAGTACTTTTTAAGGTACTTTCCATCATTTAACCTTTGGCGTGGCTCCTTCAAGCTCGATGAATCAAGAAAGATTTCCAAGTAGTACTTGGTGAACCTGGAATGGTCCCTCCCAACTAGGAGAACATTTCCCAAATTCTCTATCGTTAGAACTGATGGGCACTAATGAGTCAAAAACTCATTCATTTTTAGTACATTTTTCTGTTCTGTTTCTTTTATATAATTGCTTGTTTTTATTCATAAATATGTACTATTTACCAACTTTATGTTTTACATAAATTTATAGCAAAAATGAAAATTCCAAAGAAGGACTTAAGCGGAAAGCAGCTCAATGGTTGAAGGCGAGGGCTCACTGACAGAGAACTGGTACCTCACTTAAGTCATACTATACTAAATGAAAAAGTCATATGGCAAAAGCAGGTTTTTACCGAGACAGAAAAGAGCTTCGAGGAAGGATTTCATGTCGTGACACAATTCTGAGGTTGCGACACTGAAGGAAGACAACTTTTGTTGCAACAATAATTGAGGTCGCGACTATGAATGGCTGATGACTAAGCTTACAATGTCCCTACTAGGAAAATTAAGGTCAGAACACAAATATAAGTCGAGACCTGGACCAAGGTCGCACTGCATTTATGTCGCACCACACGGCTAACCGACAAAGAGCAAAGGCAAGAAGAGAAACCATTTAGTCGTGACACACTTTTAGGACGCGAACAGAAAAAGAAGATGAATTAATGGAAACTGCAAGTAAAAATAAGGTCATGACCGAAATGGGGCGAAGAACGGGCGCGACATACCGAGGCCTCTACGTGAATTGCGTTGATTAAAGAAACTACTGGCTGTGTCCCACGCCTACATCGTGCGACAAGAAAACAGCACACCGCCAGAATGTTGAGTCACAACCTAAAAGAGAAGCTTCGGTGACCGTGGATCAAAATAGCTAACAACAAAATGGTGTCGGGACATAAAATGAGGTCACACACAAAAGGCAACTTTCATCGGCCGATTGGTACTTTTAAGTCATGACCAATGAAAGAAGATAAACTGAGAAACCGCTAGACTAAAATGAGGTTGGCGATAATTTGGGAAGAAATGATGTCATGACATGATTTTAAGGCCGCAACATAGATTTCAGGACTGAAAGGAAACGAGTGGGTCGCGACCTAAATCTCATGTCGCGACAAGATAGTGAACAAACAAACAATTTAAGTCGCAACATGAAAAGAGGAGAAGTGACCATGATGCATTGGAAAACAAAAAAAAATGATGTAGCGACATAAAAATGAGGTCGCAGCATAGAACGTAGTAGAAAGCAAGGCAAAACAAGTCGTGGACATGGAACCGGTGGCCTGAACACATAATTTTAAGGGTCGGTTAAACGTCACAACAAAGATCAACATAGCTGGTAAAAGAAATGATGTCATGACATGAAATTGAGGTTGTGACATATATTTTAGCAAAGGAAGAACAAATGTCGCAACTAGCCAGAAATGAATTTGAAAACTGAGACTGAAACGAGGCTTAATAAATAGAAAGAAAAGATGTGCCACAACATACTTCGCGAGGTCACTGAAAAGAATTACGTAAAGGATTAAAGAAACTACTGATTTACTCCACGTCCACGTCATGACAGAAAACAAGCAAAACTTAAAAATTTGAGTTGCGACCTACTTAAAGGCTCAAGACAATTGAATGACGTCACAACCTGAAAGAGAAGTTGTGACAAAGAAGTAAATAGGGTGACAACATAATGATGTCGCGACATCGAATCGAGGTCACGACACATAAATGCAATAAAGGCAGAAAGAGCAAGGTCTCGACATCAAATTGAAGTCGCGACACCAATTCCTGGACACAAGAAAAGGGGGTCGCAACCAGAGTTCTCACTGCTGACAATTAACATGGTCACAACAAAGAATTCATGTAGCGAATTAATTAATCAAATGCGATGAAGAAATAAGTCGCAATGTAAAAACATCGTGTCGCAGCTCAACAATTCCAAGAATAAAGTGAAAGAATGTTGCGACTAGTTTCCGAGGTCAATGCATGCACTTGACAAACCGTAATTAGATTTTCATGTCAGCGACACCGCTCGTGTCGCGACTTAAACAGAAAGTTGGGCCATTTATTTTAGGAAAATCCACCTAGAGCCTTGAAATCAGGCCCAATTTCTGAAAGTTATAAATAGGAATACACAGTTTTAGTAAAGCAGGTTCCGTTTTTCTGAAACCCATTGTTTGAGAGGACGAGGAAGACTCACTATATATTTGTAATGACTTTTTTTCTTTTTTTTCTTTTCTTTTTCTCGATCCGAACCAAGAATTCATTATAATGTGCTTAGATCAAGTTTTTCATTATCCTTCCAATTACTGCGCCTCAGAATCAACAATAGTTCGATAATTTTTGGAATTTTTTTCTTCCCGTGAAATTATAAAGCTTACAATGGATGTTCTTGATCAATACTCCATTGTAGATTTTGATTCCGTAATTGAGAAGCTCAGCTTCCATTGGAATTGAACTGTTGTTAGTTACAATTTTTCCTGCTTGAATTGGAAGAAATTTCCTGAAATTTGGATTTTGATTTATTTGATTGATGTTGTTTGTCAATTGAGTTGTTCCCAATGGTAGTACCGAATACCATCTCAAGGATCGTTCTGGCTTCCGATTTCTGTGGTGCCTCTAAGTGACTAATGTAGATGGAGGATTCCCGAGAACTTGACCATTTAACTCAGGGGTATGTCAAACTATCATTGAAGAACTATGGTTTCCGAGTTCATTTCGATAGATTTCCTATTAACTCATAGCTGAGGTCAAGGAATTATTTATCAATTTAACTCATTAAAGATTTCACCTTAACTGCTGATGATCTAGATCCTCGTGTTAGCTAAGATCTAATCAAGGAGAAGGAAAGTTCATCTGAATCCAAAGGATGGGTCATCAACCATTTGTAGAAGTTTTGCAATGACCTGCATCAGTATGCAAGAAATCGCAATCTTAAGAAATGGGTAATGAGAACAGAAATAAAAATAATCGTATCTTTAAAGAATGTTATGAATACAGGTAACTGATTAGATCCTTTGCTTTGAAAGAAGAAGGGACCTCTAATTAGTGAACAATGGAGAAATCCAAGTTGCATTAACAGGCATCTTTGACAAATCCAAATCCAAAACTCAGGATAGAGCACTAATGTGAGTTAAAATGCGTAAATTGATTATTCCACAAACATCATTTATGTCTACTTCTAGTAGAGATAAGATTCAGTCTAGTTTGTTTGTTAGTTCAATTCAAAATTTATTTTCATTAGATGAAAGTAATATAGAATTATCTTGTCTTTTAAATTCTAGTTTCAAACTATTAAAAAGAGGTTCAAATAGTGTGGATCTTGAGTAGTTAGAGTAGTTGATTTCAACATTCTTGTCAATCTCTATGGAACTGATATCTGGATTTACATCCAATTTTTACTACTTGTATGACCTATGCACTTGTAGTGTCATAGACTAAACTCATTTATTAATTCTAGAACATAAATAAGTTTTTATTCATTTTCAAACAACTCTATTCAACTGACATAGAATGCAAGAGAATTGTAAGGCTTTTGGTATAAGTGTTAAATGATGTTTTAGTCTATACTTTACTAACTAACAAGTTTTATGGTGTCAGTGTTTGGGATTGAAAGGATTGAAATCAATTAATATCACAAAAGAGAGAAATGATAATTTGACATTTTTCTATTTTGAGGTAAGAAATACACACAAAAAAAAAAAGTTTTTGATAGTAGTGGTCGCATAAGCTACTAATCTTTAGAGAGCTTAAAAGGATACATGGACTAGATACCACCGCTTCCACTGACCTCAAATATGCCCCCATTTCACAGTTAATTAATGCACACAGCTAGAACTGATATGTTTCTCTGTAGATTCGACTGAAAAAGAACACTGAGGAGCTTGAGGAAAGTAACCAGAGCAGATAAAGCAACCATGGCAGATGAAAAAATTGATCAAACAGTTGAACAAGAAACAGCAGCAGAAAGGCCTCCAATTTAAGATACAATGGAGGATTTCTGGAGGCCTGTTATCCAAGCAGAATACTCCTGCCAGCTTTAATAACCATCAGAGGCTAACAACTTTGAGTTGAACTGTGCCTGATCGTATTCAAAGAGAACTGGCACCGGTCATCCCAATTAAAGATCCTAATGAACACCTCAAGTATCTTCTGATGGTGCCATAGTTAAGCTAATGTGTAAGACCGTAGTGTGATAAAGCTTATACCTCTTTCCCTTTCATTTTAAGAGATATTATGCCTACATGGTATGAATCACGCCATATGACTCCTGGCTGATGACATGGGAAGAGTTGGTGGCGCATTTCTTGGCAAATTTTTTCCCCCATCCTCATGCCAACCCGAAAGAAGAAGGAAATCATAGTGTTCCAACAAGGGGAGGATGAAAGCTTATACGTATCGAAAGGTACAAAAAGGTCGCGAAGAGATGTCTTATGCATGGCATAGACCTTAAATATTAATAAATGTATATTGTCTATCACCTCTAAATGATACTTCTAAGGGTATCATAGATGCTTCGGCCGTGGGGCATTCAAGAGGAAAGTGCAAAGGAGACAAGGGATTTGATAGCGCATCTAGCCAAATGTAAACATGAAAGCCTCCTCGACCTTCAAGGAGCAACACAGTAACAGAGGAGTGAGGCCATTGAGCTTAAATAAGATGATCACAAGATGGAAGTGAAAACTGAGTTGGCAATGCATGTAGATGGATAAAATAAGAAAAGATCCACCGCTTCATAAATTAGAGCAAAGGAAAGAGACGGGATAAGAAGAAGTGTCGAGTGAGATCATTTGTATTGAAAACCCCATCGTTGAGGAGGCCAAACACATGCATCGAACAAAGAAGTTATCACTTCTGCCTTAATCCCAACTTGCCTACACATTATAATCCAAAGACTAAGGAACCATGAGACCTCATGGGGCGAGACCATCATAGGTTTCGGGGAAGACATAGTAGAATTTAGCAAGGGGTCAACTACCAAGGTTCCAAATGTGCCAAAGAAGAGGGAAGGAGAAAATAGAAACGAATATCAAGGTCAGAAAAGGACCCAGCCCTTTGAGGAGCAGATGTTGCAGTTCATAGGTGATAACAAAAAGCTGCTAAACCTCCATGAACAAAAACTTTATGAGTTGGAAGCTTTTAAATCCAACACTCAAGTTTTTAAGACAAACATAAGTGCTTCACTAAGGAATTTAGAAACAAAGGTTGGGAAGTTGGCTTTGACTTTGCAAAAAGATACCAAAAATGCTTTCCTTAGTGACACTCAGAAAAATCCAAAAGACTGTATGATAGTTCAAGCATGATGGCAGGAAACAACAAGAGCGAGCGTTAAAAGAAAGAAAAGATCGACCAAAAAGAAGAGAAGGAAATCGATGAGAGGACGTGTATGGCACACAGTAAGCGCACTACAAAGATCGAGAAACAAGTGCAAAACTGAACAAACTTGTAGTGACTTGTGAGCAAAAATGTATGGTAAAGATTCATGCCTACGCCATTGAGATCTTCATTCCATTCCCATAGAGACTTCAGATACAAGGAAGAACAATTTTCTAAATTCTGGAAGTTATTCAAGAAGATAGAAATTTATATCCCTTTGGTAGAAAATCACCAAATGCCAAATTATGCCAAATTTCTAAAGTGATATATTGAGTAAAAAAGAAGAAAATTGTCAAGTGATGAATAGTGAGTTTAACTCTACTTACAAGGCGCTTATTCAAAAGAGTCTACCAAGGAAAATTTAAGGATCCAGTACTACCATTCCCTCGTTGTTACTGGGGAAATATGAATTCAAGGAAGCCTTATGTGACTTAGGTGCTAGCATCAACTTAATGCCCTTGTCAGTGGTATAAAGGCTAAGTTTAGGGGAACTTATTCCAACAGCAATCACACTGCAGATGGCTGATGAGTCCATGGCACAACTAGAAGAAGTCCTTGAAGATGTGTTGGTCAAGGTAGGGAAATTTATCTTCTCTATGGATTTTGTTATTATAAAGATGGAGGAGGATACCTAAGTTTCTCTGTTGTTAGGAAGACCTTCCAGCTAAACTGTTTCCTGATCGACATGCACAAATGGGTGAGTCACACGAGAGTGGGAGATGAAGCTTATAATTTAACCTCCACAAGTTCTCGACACAACCCGATGTTGATGTAGAAAATTGTATGGTCAGAGAGGGATAGCATTTATCCATTCAGCTTTGAACGAACTCACCAGACTCAACATTCTAGCAATGAAAATTAGTTGAATTTCCAGTATCTTAAGAGTGTTGATTATGAATTGTTGCATTCCAGATTCCAAAACACAGAAATAGTATGGAGTTTGAATGAAATAAGTACAGAAAATTCAAGCATAAATGAAAAGAAAGGAAATGAGGATGAAACTAGTGGTGTATGGCCATGATGAAAGCACTGCCTAATCATCTCGGGCAGTATGATTTAGAATCAAAGGGCAAAGCTAATAACAGGTCGGGATGCACTGAATATAATGAAGTAACGAACAATCGCTTAAGAATTCTCAAGAAATATATGGCAATTGTATTGGTCAATTAAAGACCTTAATGGTGGTCACTAAATCATCATACACAAATCCTACTCGAATGATGGATGCAACACTGGGCTTGAACACCAAAGAGGTCGAACCTTATGAGCTGAAAGATGTCAGAAGAAAAGAAGTACCGGGGAATCGCCAACGGCGACTTATTTATGCAATATCGCATGCCATTTCGGTGGTTTCCGGGGCCTAGCGTGCACATCCAAATAGCGTGATCTTTACCTATGATTAGAAATGAAAGTAGAATAAACCACTTTTGCATAATCGTGGGATGTAGATGGAGGGCGTGTATAGATTACGTAAAATCAATACTACAACCAGAAAGACTTATTTCGCTTTGCCTTTCATTGATAAGATGTTAGACAAAGTTAAAGGGTGACATCTTCACTGCTTTAATGGATATTCTGATACAAACAATCGTTGCACCCGAGGACCGGGAGAAACTAATTTCACATGCCCTTATATATTTCTTCTTTAGAAGAACCCATTCGGGTTATGCAATGCTCCCCGCTATACTCTGACGATGATGTCTATGTTCTCAAATTTGGTAGAGGAGGTTATGGAGATGACTCTGGCCAGCTTTATGGATCCACTTGAATATTGCCTGCAAAATTGGGACACATCGGCTGTGTGCCAAGATAAGAACCTAGCTTTGAATTAGAAAATGCCATTTCGATGTGACAGCAAAGTGTAATGTCCTCAGCATATAATTTATGCAGCAGGGCTTGAAGTGGACCAAGAAAAGGTTTCCATTATAAAGACTCTTCTTCCACAAACAACAGTCAAGGAAATAACAAGTTTCTTGGGACATGATGGTTTTTATAGAAGATTTATCAGAGACTTCTCAAAAATTGCAAGACCATTACGACTATTAGGTGCGATACCGAGTTTGTTCTTTGATGCAGCCTATCAATCTTCATTAAAAGAGATCAAATCCGGTATTAGGTTGAAGCTCCCATCGCTGGCCAAACCACCCAGATAGTGGATTTGAAAAATTATGTGTGATGCCGCGGATTATGCAATGGGAGCTTGTAATGGGGCAGAAGTCTGGTTAAAAATGTTGGTATCACATACTATGCCATCAAAACCTCAATGAAGCTCAAGAGAACTACTCAACTACTGAAAAAGAGATGATGGCCATGGTATTTGCTTGTGAAAAGTTTAGGCCATATATATTAGGATCCCATGTCATCATCCATACTGATCATGCAGTAGTTAAATATCTTATGGCTAATAAAGAAGCTAAGCCAAGACTGATCAGATGGGTATTGCTACTATAAGAATTTGATCTGGAAATCAAAGACAAGAAGGGTTGTGACAATGTGATAGCTGATCACTTGTCAAGAGTAGTAACAACTACTGTAATTGAAGAAGACATTGTGGTACAAGTACAAAAATCCCTTCGCTAAGGAGAGTCTTGGCTTTAGTCGTCATTATAATCACTCGTATGCCGATATTATGAACTTCTAGTCAGGAGCTGATGGAGTGATGCCACCCAGACCAGGCTAAATGAAGAGAGAAATAAATTGAGGACTCCACAAAAGGCACTTTCTACATCTGGGATGACTCACTATTATTCAAAAGAGGGGTTGATATGACTATCAGAGTGTGTACCAAAACAGAGAAAATTTTGCCGAATGTCATGCATCACCTTATGGAGTAATACTCTCTAGAGACAAACAGCCCACACAAAATTCTCCAATCAGGTTTTTATTGGCCTACTATTTCGGTTAAGGATTGCTGAATGGTGAAACTTGTGATCAATGCCAAAGAATGGGAAATATCGCAAAGGCATGAAATGCCCCCACGGTATCCTGGTGGTGTAGTTATTTGATATATGGGGAATAGATTTTATAGGGCCTTTTCCATCCTCATTTGGAAATCTATACATACTCCTAGTTGTGGATTATGTTTCCAAATAGGCAAAGGCAATAGCTTGTCCCAAGAATAAGGTTAATAAAGTTTTGGGGTTTTTACAAAGGAATATTTTAAGCAGATTTGGGACACCCATAACTATTATTAGTGATGGAGGAAGCCATTTTACAAACAAAGTGTTTAAGAACTCATGCGAGTGATATGGAATCGGGTTCACATCATGAGTTTGGCTTATCATCCTCAAATAAATGGACAAGTTTCGAGATTTCCAATAGGGAGATAAAGAAATTCGAAAATACTCAAGCTCCAACATAAAATATTAGTCTCTTAAAGCTTGACGATGCATTTCAGGGCATACGTAACTTACATATAAAATCTCATTGAATGTCCCCATAAAAGAGATTATCTTTGAAAATCTTATCACCCCTCTTGAATTGGAATACAAATCTATGTGGGTCATCAAGAAATTGAATTTTGATTCAAATGTTAAAGAGGAAATATTATCTAACCAATTAATCATTAGAAGAGCCTCGAGAAATGAAGCTTAAGGATAAGGCCAAGATTTAAAAGACAAGACAAAGAAATGTACATCAAGCATTTCTGAGAGAGAGAACTCTAAAGCAGAGATCAGCCCTATTATTCAACCTGCACTAAATCTTTTCCAGCAACCGAAATCAAAATGGAATGGCCCTATACAAAGAGTGGTAAGTACAACCTTTGGGCAAATACACTGAAACCAATAATGGAGAAGAGTTTAAAGTGAATGTTCAAATGATCACAAGATCTTAGAATGGGGTCATGATTGATACCCAGTTCTTAGTGAAGGTGAAAAGAGGTTGAAATAAGAACTTCTATAAAGTAGCAAGTCTTAGCAGCTAAGGACTCAAAATTGAGCAAAATTTTCAGGGGGAGTAAATCGATTCGCTTATGCCAAGTAGGTGTTCTCAAATCAAACAAACATATCGTAGATTCATTACTAACGAGCAAAGCTACTACAAAGATAAGTGGGCTCTAGGGTCGAACACAGATGGTTTTCAGAGAGAAGAGTTACAGCAGCATTGAAAATGTGTTTTCCTTTGACTTTTAGGGTTTGTGAAAACAATGTGTGCGAATGGTTGAAACTGAAATAATCAAGAAAAAGCTAAGAAGAATTCCTTAAAGTCTCGAGCCACCTGGGCTTAGGGCTTCTGGGTTAACCAACATGTCCTCTGGTCTTTTTCTCATTGAGATCATGACATATAGTCATTTCCCAAAACTAAATCTTCATTTAACTTTAAAACCTAAACCCTTAAAGTTTTCCCTCTTGAAAATGGCATTTGTTTGGGCATAAAATGTCCACCCAGAAGAATGATATCTCAAAACCTACCCTTACAAGAATCAATAGGAGATAACTAATCAGGCATCGTTGAATCTAGTGAGTATCCATCAAACCCAAAGAAAGCTTTCCAAATACACGTTAAGGAGAGCATGCCTAAGAGAATTAACCTAAGGTGAGAAGCAGGAGCAAAAATACCCTTAAATGCATACATGAAGAGCATGAGAACATGCAGCTAAACCTAAAATCAGCACCTAGTGGCCTTCCCCTTCAAGGATCAAGGGGTTTTAGCCGAGCATCCCTTGATTTTTCATCATCAAGGGCTGTTTGGCTAGTGAGAAAATGCAAGAAAATAAGAGAAAATGAGATAAAATCACAAAACCAGGAGAGGGGAGGAAACTTCGTGCCAACCTGATTGATTGATGGAGTGAAAGTTGTCTTTTCCTGGTCCTCTGCAGCAATCTCAATTTGGAAATATCCTGAATAGCCATCGAGGAAACAATAGAAGGGGTAGCTAGAAATCCTCTCAAGCAGTTGATCCATGAATGGAAGAGGAAAGTGATATTTCCGTGTTACTTCATTTAGCCTTCGATAAGCAATGCATACCCTCCACCTGCAGTGCGAGTGCGGGTATCTCCTCTCCTTTTCATTGCACCGTGGTTACCCTCGATTTCTTAGGGTACTTACCGGGTTGGACTCACCCAAGTGTCGTTGATACGTATGATGCCACAAGCAGCCAGCCTTTAAACTCGTCTAACCACTTCTTGCATATGTGGGTTCAAATTCTTCTTTGTGGTTTCCTCACTCGACTTTCGTTTCCTCCTTTAAGTAGATGTGGTGGGTGCATACCATTGGCTAATGCCTTCAAATCGAAATTCTCCACCCGGTGGCTTGTTCTGCTTGGAGGACTTGCAAGGAAGTTACCTCCCGGCGGCAAATAATAACAAGGCCGGGAAATGACCACCGGATATCGCTTCATGGTCTTCCAAATAAGCATACTTCAACCTACGGTGCAAGGACTTGAGCCTATTTTGAGGCTCACTAATCTCTTCTTCGACACAATGCCAGTACCCATGCTTTCTTCTCCGTTCCTACATAGATTTCATGTCAAAATTCTTCCCCGCCGCTTCTTCTCGCACACCTCGCCTAACCCTTTAGTCGCGCGGTATCCTCGCATCCTCACTCAAGCCTATTCCTCCAGGATGGTGTCAATGATGCATTCTTCTTCTAAGACATCTTCCACTGGTTGCATGTGCTTTTTACTCAGGTGGAAGATGTTAAGCTTTAAGGTCATGAGCTCAAGGTGAGTTGTATGACACCATTTCTCGCACTGGATAACACTGCATTGGAGGTGGCCAAGAATGGTCTCCCAAGATGATAGGGTACATAATCGTCCCTTTGCATCGCCGCTGGTTTCAGATTGGCACAACAAGCCCATCGGATAATAGAATTTATCCACTTGAATCAAGACATCTCCATTGTCCCCTTCGTATTTTGATCGACTTATCGCCAGCGAGGACAAGCAGGGATGGAGGTATTTTAGCCCCCAACCCGGCCGCCATACACGCATCAGGGAGAGATTCACACTGCTTCCCGTGATTCAACAAAGCTCCACGCAAGTGCCTCCTATATTAACTGAGATGGTCGGACAACCCAGATCCTTATATTTCACTGGAGTCTTGCATTGGATAATGGCACTGACTTGTTCAGTCAGGTTGGCTTTCTTGTCGACGTTTAGCCCTCTTTTCACTGTGCACAAGTCCTTTAAAAACTTTGCATAGGTAGGGACTTGCTTGATCATGTCAAGTAGGGGAATGTTGACCTTTACTTGCCTCAACACTTCCAAAATTTCAGCCCTGACACGGCCTTTAGTTTTTAATGATTGAGGGAAGGGTAGGATGTTTATTTTCCTCAATACCGCTTTGATCACTACCTCCTTCCGTTCAAGATCCATAGCTTCCCGCTCCGGGTCTATTGCCTCAGATGGTTTTATAAGCTCTTTGCCACTCCTCAGGATGATTGCCTCGACCTCATTCAATTTGAATTCGGCCACCGGGAGGATCTCCTTCATGAAGGTCCCTGGGGTTTTGGCTTCGTGTCTCGAGAGGGAAATTTTCCTTTCGCATTCGCGCCGGCTAGTCAACCTCGAGACCGAGTACCGCAAATCATCTATTTTTTGTTGAGAGTGCCTGCCGCTTCAACTTTTCGCATGGTCCGAGTATCTACCGTCTCTGCTCTTCCACGAAGTGACCACCGCTTCAAATTTACAATGGCTTGCCTCTACGTATGATCGCCAAAGGGTTGTTGTCATTGAACCCGCTGGAGCATAAGTCAGTCGGCTTCCAGCGATACAATTAGGATGGTTCCTCCAATTTGGATTGTAGGTGTTCCCATATGAGTATTTATTGCGCCTACTTTGGATCCACTATGTTTGCTTTTTGCTCTTACATCAAATCTCAACTGGGGAGCAATTGAACAAGGATCTCCATGATGACTCAGGACAGCGCTTAAACAGATTAGAGAGGCATACTGCTTCACCATCGCCTCAGACTCACGCCATTTATTTCAGGTTCTTCCAATCTTCTAATCAAAGAAGATAGCTTGGCTTTACTCACATCCTCTCGATGAGCGAATAAATACCTCCCTTGTGGTTCACTGCTTGCTTCCATTCTATTTGACTCTTAGGCCCTACTATCCATCCTTTGGAAGTCTCAAAGAATATAGTTTATAAACGGCGGCTTCATCTGATTTTTGCTGGGCAGTCCCTCCATACATGGTCCCGCAGAGTTGTTTCATGGTAGGGACATCCTTCATAGAAGTGTTTACTAGCATCCATGTGTCAAAGCCATGGTGAGGGCATGCAATCGATAGTTTCAAGATACCTTCCCAACACCGATAAAATTTTCTCACTATCATGAGTCAAAGGTGCATTTGCCTCTTCAAACTGTTGGTCTTGTGTGCACTGAAGAACTTCTTCAAAATTCAACCTGCATCTTCAGCTCCTCATATCCTTGCCTGAATGAATTAAGCCAAATTTTGGCTTCACTTTGAGGGTCAAAATAAGGCTTTCAAAGACGAGCAAGTCCATATCAAATGCACCCTCCTTGAAAGTCATGCAAACTTCCTCAAAATCCCGAATGTGTGTGTATGGATTTTCTTTTTCCATACCATGAAAAGTCAGGAGTAGAGGCACCAGATAATGCCTCATAGCCACATCCTCCGCAGGGGGTATAATGCATGAGGGTGCACTCACCCTTGGTGGGTGTATGTGATCCCTCATTGATCTGTAGGCATTAGGTTCCCGATGAACCCCTATTGGCTCATTGCTCGTGGGTCTCCGCTGGGGACCAAATGACATACAAATTTATAACATTATTACCAAAGGACTATTGTCTAATCCCTGGCAACGGAGTTATAGAAACTTGTTGTGTTCCTTTGTTCTATAGACTTAAGACCCCTCAAATTAACATAGTTACAAGAGTCTTACATTTATCTTATATCCATATTATTTTGGATACATTTGCTTGACAAAATAATTTTCTCTTAATATTCATGATTTAAAAATAATGGGTCAAGTCTATTACACTGCAAGTGCACAGGTCGTACAAGTAGTAAATCTGAATGTAAGTCCTGTATTTCATTCCCACGTAGATCTGTAAAATCTCAATCAACTACACCCTAACTACTCGAACTCTATAATTATTCGGGACTCCTTGATAGGAAAATGGAATCTATTTAGTAAACCTTAAGATGTAAAAATCTAAAGATATGTAAACTAAGAACAAAATGAAATAAGGCTGAAAAATCTAAAATAAAGAATTCGACCGATCAGTTATCTTTTAAAGGGAGCATTGAAACTACTGCTATTGTGAAACTTCAATTCCTGCATACTACTCAGTAAGATTTACTTCGAACCACGCATTTGAAACTGCCCAAGGACGATGGTAGTGCAATTTGATCTCTCCCTTAATCCAGACTATCCACCCTCCTGCTTCTTTCGAAAAACAACGCAGGATTAGACAATTACTTGTAATCTGGGTTGCCTTGTTCGGGGTATTTTTCTTTTTCAATACTTCATACCTAATACTGGATTGCAAACCTTAGCTCCTAAGACATAGATATAGCAAGGGTTTACACTTCACTGGTTTCTCTTCCTCCAAATTGAAACAGTTCATTCGTTCCTTGATTAGATCCTTGCTAACATGGGATTGAACTCACTGTTCGACTCGAGGTGACCTCTCTGTTTGTTTTAATTGATAAGTCATTCAACTCATTCTCGGTTTCAAGTGAGAAGAGGATTTATCGATTAAAATATACAGAGCTCATTAGATCCCCAATATCAGGTTCGCATACCCTCAAGAAATTGTTCACCACTCTCAAGATTGCCTTCTCTGTGTCACTCAGAGGGCCTCCTGGAAATCAGAGCATGAGACAATCCTATTGTGGGTATAGGACACTTATGACCCAGGATCAAATACTTAAATATTCGAACTGTGAAATAGGATTTACAACCGACAAATTAGAAGGTCATGATACTTGTGGACCATACCCGATCCACGGTAATGTAAGCGACTCGCGAATGAAAGGAAAATGTAAAAAAAATGTGGGTTTGATTTTCGAGTTTTGGAAAATCCGTCCCTAAGGAGGAATGCTTTTTCTTGAAGTCGCTACTTACTTTTATTTTTATTTTTAAGGGGGAAACCATGTAAGATCAAAAAACCCCAATGACTTTGGGTGATGGGAAAAAGAGGTCTGCGAAAAACTAGATTTCTCGGGTCCCGGATCGCATTACCTATCTGGAAGGTAATTTACATGAGGTAGTTAATCCCCCAGGCCCGAACCCTGGGCCTCTACTAGTGAATCGGGTATGTAGGGAGCATATGGGTCATGCATCGATACCTTGGCTAAACATACAACTTAGATCATACCAACCTAAATGGTATCTAGCATGCTTAAAAACACTCAACCAAAAGGGCAATGGCGCGGAACTGTGGTCCCTGGCCACGCGCTACATCACAGGTTAACCAACAAACATAGCAAGTATGCATGACACCTAAACACAAAGCATCTATAAAATTCATTACCCAACATTAAAGCACATACCTGTGGTCCCTAGCCAGCGCCGATAAGAGGTTAGTCGACATTTGGAGCATAATGTTTCAAAATTAAAGATCAAAGCAAAGCAGTACCTAAACTGCCGTCTTAAAACCTAACCCAATGAACTCGGCGGGAGTCTACTTCCCAAACCGTACCCGTATGGTTGAGGAAAAGATTTCAAAATTTCTTAGAACCTTCCTTACAAAGTCAGAATTCAAAGATAAACGGAGGCACTCGACTCGACGACCAAGAACCAACACAAATAACACAAACTACCCAAATCGCAATTCCAAAGAAACCAAATCCTTAATGAACCGTCGGTTTTGGCTTCCCAACCAGTCCAAAAGTTGAGAAAATATTTCAAAAATTTTATAACCTTCCTTACAAATTCAGAATTCAAAAGATAAACGAGTGCATTTCGATCCGAATGACCAAGAACCAACACAAATAACACAAACTACCCAAACTCGAATTCCAAAGAAATCAACCTAATGAACTGCTGAGCCCGGCTTTCCCAACCGGGTCCATCCGGGTTGGATAAAAATTTTAAAAATTCAGAACTTTCCCCTACAAAGTCAGGAATCCAACAAAACAAACTGAGTCCACTCCGACTCAATGACCAAGAACCACTACACACAAACAAAGCAAACTACCTAAACCGCTCTTCCGCAACCTAATCCTAATGGAACCGATCAATCTGCTTCCAAAACCAGCTCATCCCATTGAGAGGAGGCTCTCAAAATTTGTCATAACTTTCCTAAATGAGCCGTGAATATAAAAAACAACTGTGACTGATTCTCAGCTCGATGAGTGAGAACCAACCAAAACAAAGCAAACTACCCAAACTCATTCTAGCAAAACTTAACCTAATGAACCGATCGATCTAGTTTCAACCAAATTATCCTGCTGAGAGAGGCTATCAAAATTTTCAAGAACTTTTTAAAAAAGATTCAGAAATCTAACAAAACAAACGGTGATCGATTCTCAGCTCGGATGAGTGAGAACCAACCAAACCAACCAAACTAAGCAAACTGCCTTTCCTGCAAACCTAACCTAAATGAACCGACTGATCTGGTTTTCTAACCAGTCCATATCGTTGAGAGAGGCTCTCAAAATTTTCCAGAACTTTTATAAAAGAGTCAGAAATCTAACAAAACAAACGGTGATCGATTCTCAGCTCGGATGAGTGAGAACCAAACTTAAACCAACCAAACCACGCAAACCGGCCGAAGGTAAATCGTTGAACCGGCTTTCACGTATGAGCGTGAAAACCGACTCAAATGGTTGAGGAGAAACCTCAAATTTGATCAGAATATCTCTTAAAGAATAGAGTGGAGACAGGGTTTATTTCTTACCTCTTCCACAAAACGCAGAAAAGAAACAAACTAAGCATCCAAGCAAAAATCAAGAACGCCGCTTGAGCCCGAAAATGTCCCCGCAAAAGGTCCTTTCGCTTTTGATCTTTTCTCTCCTTTGCCAGACTCATTCCCACCTCAGCCTCGAGCCTACCTGTTTTTTTTCACCTTCAAGCTTGGAAAGAGCCCCAAACTCCATTCTTAAACAGCCTTCATTAACCTCCTCATTTTCATGCAAGCCGAACATCTTAAGATTTCAAAGTGATTCTACACCAAGATCCACATGGATTCAAGGGCGTGGCTGCATGTAATTTAAGCCAAAGGCCCAAAATGGACCCACAATACTCGCCCATGGTTTGAATCTGGAGCTTATGGGCCCGATCCATATAGGATTTAGGCTCCAAAATCACAAGAAAAACAATTTGCTCCACACAAGCTGTCCCGACAACCTGGCTTAACTGTGATACAAACTACCCATCCGCAGCTGAGGAAAATTATGAAATTTTCGAGTAGAATGTTCCCTGGAAGAATAAGGAGACCAACAAAAACAGTGCACCATTCCAAGTCCCGATGAGGGAGATATGATTGAAAGTCACCAAAATCACCCAAAAACAATGTTGTATACGTATTGTCTCGAAGGAACCGGGCCAAACCAATTAGTCAAACGGTCGACAAAAATTATGAATTTTTAATAAAAAAACTCCTTGGAAAATAAATAAGGAATCCAACAAAAGAAATCAGCTGAATTCTGAAGTTCCTGACAAGGGAGATATGATCGAAACAAGCTCAAGTGTCTGTGACTTGATGATACTCTAATAAACTTGATTGAGCTAAAAACTCTCGAGGGGCCCTAATTTGCTTCCTATAGCACAATGCCAATAACTAAAAAAAAAAAAAGCCATGATGACACTCTAAAGTGAACTACATACGCACTCAATGGACCACATACAAGCCCACCCGAGGGGCTCGTGAGACGTACTAAACCTAAAAGGGCCCTAATGGTAAGAGATGAGAAACGAAGGGTGAGTGTGACACCCATAGGATAAAATGCAATTGTTGAGGGCAAATTGAGGGTCTACAAATATGCCCTCTTCTCGCAGGAGCGAATGAACGGTATGAATCGTGGGTGCGAAGTGCAAGCGATGCAAGAGTGAAATGAACTCTAGTGAAGAACCCAGATGACCAACAATTTTGTCCCCTTACTTAGTACCGAAGACTAATGGAACAGAGTCACTCCAATTGAAGGACTTAAAGAAAACTAGGCATGATGCCTGGGAAGATGAGTGATCCGGGCATAATCCCGGAAAAGATAATGAAATCCGAGGCGATGCCGGAGAAGATGATGGGAACCGAAAGCAAACTATAGAGAAAGGTCCGCAAGCACCGAAAAAGGTTGAATCCGAAAGTGAGCACCTCGCAAAAGGAGAATCCCAATGAGGCCGAAAAAGGTGGAATCCGGGTGAGTATCGAAGAAGGGTAATCCGCAGTACCAGAGGCGTAATCAAAGAGTACGAAGCGGCAACCCGGTGATTACCGTAAAAGGTGATCCGCAGAGAGTAACGGAAGGATCCGGGCGAAAATCGGGAATGGGATCCGCAGTACTCGTGAAGGTAAAACCGGTGAGTACCGGAAAAGTAGGATCCGGGAGCATTCCAAACTGGGACTGGGCGAATTGAGGCGTAAAATCCGTGAGTATCGGAGAAGCGTAAATCCGTGAGTACCGAAAAGGTAGGATCCGTGAGAGACGAGAGAAGGTGTAAAACCGAGAGTACCGTGTGGGATCCGGCGAGTACCTAAAGGTAGAATCCGTGCGTAGTACCGAAGGGAAATTCAAGTAGTACCGAAAAATAGAAACTGTGCGAGTACTGGAAAGGTGGATCCGAAAGTAGTATCGGAGAAGGTAAAACTCGTGAGTACCGGAAGCGGGTGAAAATTCGAGAGTACCGGAAAATAGAAACTGTGAAAATGAAAGGTAGAATCCGGTGAGTACCGAAAGGGTAGAATCCGCGAAAATCGTAGCGTAGAAATTTGGGTGAGCACGGAAAGGTGGATCCGGTGCGAGTGCTGAAGGTGAAAATCAAGTAGTACTGCAGAAGGGCCCGGATGAGTACCGGGAGAAGGATCGGAGAAGGGGTAGAATCCGCGAAAATGAGAACCACCAGACAAAAAGGGATAGGGATGCCAAAACTAAGGCCTGTGACGAACTAAACCGAACGGGAATGACCTAAAACGAAACCTAGAGCATAATGGGGAAACTTAGGATGTAAATCAAGAGATACCGTCTTGATGACAAAAAGGTATGCCCCAGACGCCGAAAGTGCCAAACATGTTTAGAAACCAAGAACTTAATAACAAGACTAAATAAAGGTATGCCCCCGTAGGACAATCTCACAATGTGACCAAGGTGAAAGAAAGGGGTTATGCTCGGTCTAGGGTATCAACGCTTATGTCAAAATCTCATAACTGCACATGGGCCAAAGCCGAGAGCTGAAAACATTCACAAATCAATTATTCGTGAAAAATCATCCATTCACCCCATAAAACTCCGATAAGGTGGTATGCCCCAAAGGTGCACATCTGATATGCAAGTGCCTTGATGAAAAAAACTCTGAAATAAATTTCTGAAGAACCAATCGTCTGAACAAGCGAACAAGACAACATATGGGGTGTGTGCCAGTGTGCACCCCTATTGAGTTGACGAATATGAGCGAATCTTACCCTAAGCTAGCCTTTAAAGATCACTTATAGCGAAACCAGCTCTGGCATGTGGAGCACACTAAACTTTGATGCCAAAATATCTCTAGTGAAATGGGGCCTCGCGGTACAGCGCACGAGCCAATGCCAACATGAAAGGATGGGGGTATGCCTCAAAGGTGAACTTCAATGTGAGCATCAATAATGGGCTATCACGTCCCGATCAGATCATCTATATCTAACTGATGGATCGAGTGCAAACTAAATCGGAGAAGCAATATGTGACCCGATACTCCCAAGAATAGAGACCTGTCGTGACATCCGCACTCAATCAGATAGAACTTGTCCATATAAATGCTCACAAACACAGATCCTTTTTGATAGTCTCGTGGTACTTACGACCTTGACCGTAGAATGCAGGCCAGGTGAAAGGTGAATGATATGATGGGAAACAAAGGCCCAAATACCTAATAACACGCCAACCCTTGTACGCAATGTCACACATCAAAGGATCATGTGAGCAAGGTGACTAATCAACATCCGAATGAACAATGTCAATGACAAAGTTGAAGTGCACCAAAGGACACGCGCCAAGAGGTATGACCATGGATCAATAAGAGCGTAAGGAAGACCTAAAGTGATAAGAAAATGATGAATGGATAAAGCAGTAAAAAGGAAGAAACAAGTCGATACAAATGTGGCAATGTGTGACAACGACGAACAACTCGGCCCCAAGAACGCTAAGTCAAAGCAAGTCACTATAAGACGGGAGGGGCGACATGTAATGATCCAGTGACCTAGTACGGCAACCCAAACCTCATTCCGGTCGTATTACTCCAAATATATGGAGAAAGATCGCACAATGCTTTCACTCAACCCTCAGAGGAATAATAAATCTCTCAAACCTAAATGACCTTTGATGATCCCAAGTATATTAAAGAATATCAAACAAACATTTTTTTTGTTTTTTTGTTTTTTTTTTGTTTTTGTTTTTGTTTTTGTTTTTTTTTTTTTTTTTTCAAGGCAGAATAAATCCAAATAGGCCGACGCCACACTATCACAACTAACTCGAAAAACCTCAAACCTCCAAGCAAGGCCCAAATGATCCTCAACCTAACCTTTAGATCAAAACCTATAGGCGGAATAAAGGCGCACAACCCGACCGGTAGCCTGGATGGTACACGTCATCATTACTCAAAAGAAGATAAAAGTGAAATGAATAGAGATGATAGAAACTAGACTCAAAGGCAGACGGTGTGAAGATGCAAAATGGAGGAGAAAAGAAACAAGCAATGATGTGAGAAAGAACAAACGAAGAATGACACAATGCTTATAATGCTCACATCCAATTATGTAAAGCAACAGGGCAGCCCCCAACCTGTAAGAAAAAGTATGCAAGGTCAATGAAAGAATAGGCTATAATAAACCGCGGAGGCTTAAAGGGCTAGCAATAGGATATATCAATGTATAGGTGTGCACAAGGAATATGGCTACCAAAATGATGGCCACCCATCCTAACCATGATCTCTGCCGTAAACCTCTTCACCGATCCACTGACCGGGCTCTCGTGAACTCGATTTCAGCTCTGTCCTGGTCAACCAAAGCATTCTCTGAGTCGATCCCATGACATAAGGCCCGGGCTCCACCCGGGTCCGAACTACCTCTAGGGTCGTTGATTAATCCCCCCGGAAATCTTCAAGACTCAGCCCGCTTTGAAAACTTCCTAGCCCGACCCTTTTCTAAATGCACGAGTCATTTTCCTCCGATAGTTCGAACAGTATTCGATCACCGTCTCAATCTCTCTCATCTAAAAGGCCGAAACATCTATGACCCGGATCGAATCCAGTTCAATCTCGATATCCGATGCTCTAATGCTATTCTCTCAAGATCCTATCTCACTTCAACAGCAAGACGCTCCATGCCAAATACCAAAGAGTAAGGTGTAGCCCCAAACAGGTACGAAAAAGATGTACGATAAGCCCACAAACGCGAAAGGGCTTCTCCGACCAATCCCCGAAGTCTCAACCATCTTTCTCAAAATCCGCTTAATATTTTTATTTGTAGCCTCAACTGCCCCATTAGTTCCGGTCTATATGCATGATCGAAGTGATGCTAGGACACCATACCTTGAACTAATGTATCCACTTCATCGAAATGCGCCTTCTATCTGGAGATCAACTCATGAGGGATCCTGGTTACCTGCAGGATAATGTGCGATATGATGAATTTGGCCACTCTAGCTGCTGTCAATCCAGCATAAGAAGTAGCTTCCACCCACTTAGTTAAATAATCAATAGCCACTAGGATGTACTCATGTCCACTAGAAGACTTGGGTGAGATCTTCCCAATAATATCAATACCCCATACCAAAACTAGCCAAGGGATGTAAGTGCATGCAACTCGGCGTGCATCGTATCAAGTCTCCGTGCATTGACACTCGAGACATCTCCGTACTAACCGCAACAATCGCTCCATAGTCAACCGTCCAAAAGTAACCAATCCTCATGATCTTGCGCGCTAGCATGTGGCCTCCCAGCGCGGGCTGGCTGCATCTCGCATGAACCTCTCTCATTACTTCGATTTGCGTAGGCGCGGTCCGTACATAATAATAACAAAGATCGGTGATCTCCTATAAAGGGTAACCCCACAAATAACAAATTTGGTGACTAACCGTCTCAATGCTCTTCTTATCTCGCGTGGTCGTTCGTGGTAAACGCCACATGACATAAACCGACAACATCATGATACCATGGTAGCCATCCCGATTTTCACATTCTAATCAAACAACAATAAGCTGGCAGGCGACCTCGGCCCCAATCATCGGCTGTCGCGATAGCTCACTCCCGGCAGAATTCCCAACCATGGCTAAGGTGGCTAATCGCATCAAGAATCGATTCTTCCTCGCCCTAGTGCATGTATATATCTTAATCTATCAAATCAAACCAAGTAGGTCTAAGTAAGCATGGTAGGTTTTCAACTTCTCATCTCGAGTCCCCGTATACCTCGGGGTCCGTCAGATAACTAAATTGGAATCCTCATGGATCTTCAACTGTCTAATGCCAAGATCCAGCGCAGTCTCTAGGTTCATAATGCAAGCCTCATACTCAACTATATTATTTGTCAACCGGTGATGATCAGAAAATACTAATCGAACTGATCTAGGAATGTGATCACCCTGTGGTGATATTAATAAGATACCAATACCAAACCCCGACTGATTGGTGGCACCATCGAAGTACAAATGCCATCCTATAATGATTGTCATTGAAACAAATTGCTCATCAGGAAAATCATCATCAATCGATCTATCATCTGGATACCGAAAAGAAGCCAAATGGATTCGCAACAATGCTTCCTTTACCGATTTTTATGTCACATACCGAATATCAAACTCACAATAGAACTAACCATCTCCGCGAGCCTACTGCCGAACAGTCGGGTCGAACAAATATCTCAATGGATCCAATCGTGAGACTAAAAGTATGGAATATCATTACATAGTGCCTCAAGTCTCTCGATGGCCCAAACCAACGCTTAAACACAGGCGCTCAATCATAAGGTATTTGCACTTATTCCATCATCCTCTTACTTAGATAATAAATGGCTCGCTCCTTTCGAATCCATCGAGCCGAGCCAACATGCATCCCAAAGCTATATCCAAATCGATAAATATATGTGGGCGCCTGCGCTGGGAGGCACTAAACTGGGAGAAAGTAAACACTCCTTAATATTCTCAAAAGCACGTTGGCAATCATCATTCCAAACTCAGAGGTCGTTCTTCCTAAGACGAAAGATAGGCTCGTGATATGTCTCAAGTAGTCTGGCAAATGAAACGATCGATGTATCAGAACGTTTAAAAGCCTCCCGATCTCTTTCTCGCCTTCTGAGCCGGTATTGTCATGATAGCCTTGGTCTTTTCTCGATCAACTTTCATGCCGCCACTAAATAATGTGATCTAGCACTTCCTCTGGCTACCCCAAAGGTGCACTTCTTAGATTCAATCTCAATCAATTGTCCGATCCTCTCAAAGAATCTCCTCAGAAGGTCGCTAAGTGATCTCGCCCCGCCTTGGGATTTCACTATCATGTCATCCACGTAATAACTCCAACATCTTTATGCATCATATATCATGGAATAGAGTAGTAGCTGCCTCCTCGATGGTGGCCCCAGATTTTTCAACCTAAATGGCATAACCCCGACAAAGCAGCAAGTACCCATTCATGGATGAAAGAAGTCTTCTCCACATCCTCTGGAGCCATCAAAATCTGATTATACCAAGAAAACCCATCCATGAAGGACAACATAGGGTGCCCTATAGTACTATCAACTAACATATCGATGTGTGGGAGGGGAAAATCATCCTTAGGGCTGGCCTTATTCAAACTTCGAAAGTCAACACAAACTCTTAACCTTGCCATCCTTTTTAGGAACAAAGGATCACATTAGCCAAATCCACTCGTGATACTCAACCACCGACAAGAAAAACCAAACACGGGGTTGCTTCTAATTTCTTCCTTAACCCAGAATCCATCGAGGTGTAGCTCTTCAATTTCTCGCTAACCGGCCTAGCATGTGGCGTATCAAGCAGTGATGTCGAACTATAGTGGGGTTTAAGGCCTGCATGTCCTCATACGACCATGCAAGAAGATCCAAGTATGACTCGAGCATTGTCAATCAATTTATTCCCTCTCATCCCGAGATAGGAAGAGCCAATCCTAATCTCTCCGCCGATCCGTACACCAAAATTCCATCCACTCAGGCATCGTAAACGGCGTAACTTTCCTGGCCCTCCCCAGATCATACTGGGATCGATCGACCACACCTAGTGGGTCATCTGTGTCTCCCATATCATTAACGTCGTATACATGTGCTGCGGGAGCTGGTGGTGTAATCAAAGGAAAATGCTGTGACACAAGCGAATACTCGAAAATACTCATGTCATTATTACCATCGTAAATAAAAGTCATCAAGCGTGACAAACCCGACATAGTGTGTCAAAAGAAAGAGGGTCCACGTAGCCTTAATCTCCTCACCGTAACAGATTACGAGTAATATCAGTAGCAACAAGCCTATCATCAAACTCAAGCATAGAAATTCCAAACACATCAAAAGTTTAATCTGGGGCCCGTGGGAAACATCCGCACGCGCCAAAGGCCGATCATGTCCATCATACGCTGCGCCGGGCCATAGCGTCACAAGATCATAATCAATCATAGAAAACCCAAACATGTCAAAGTAGAACGGGCTCACGCTGGGTCAGACAAGGAAACGAAGCTGCCATCATGTCCATCTCGTCCATGTAGGTATCAGGAAGAGTCACTCCATCAGTTTCATCCCCCAAATCCATAGGTAGATCATAGTCAGGGATCTCCTTAGGAAAGCACATGGAAAACACACTGGCTCTATCCGGTGATGGGGGTGCAACTGTCACGGCCTCGAGTGGCTTGGTGGTCTCAGAATTCAAACAAATCTGTCCTAGGGCATGCTTAATGCCCTGAATCTCTGCCATCTTTGAAACATGGTCAACTCTCCGTGCGGCAGGCATACTCGATCCTCCGCAAAGAGCCAACCAACCGAAAAGTGTATGGGCGGCGATAATCGAATGGAATGCCGCATATGCAGCTCTCACTTTCTAGCGCCATGCCATGTGTCGCGATTTATCCGCCGCTGGGATGTAACCCAAATCCAATAAGATATGTCATGATCAACTCCGTATTAGTAAACTCGCGCGGCCGGGCGGCTACCCAATTCCCAAACCGCATATAAGACATGCCTCCATCATGCTAAGCACCAAAGTGCTAACAGATCGGGTCGAATGACATTGGTACCACACGCCCTCGTCATCCTCTAGGCTAACAACCTAACTTCCGAATGTAAACCCGGCCAAATGTAGGTCATCCCCATTATGGCCGATTCAGAGACCGTTCGAGGAAGTAATAACATCTCTATCGCATCAGATCGTGATAATGCGCCCTCATAGCGACCTTCACCTTTGATGAAGGGAAGATATAGGCAATTCACTCATGAATCCAAGGGCGACCAAGAAAGAGGTTAAAGGATGATCGATCCTCAAAACCCGAAGAGTATGGGCATATGACCGACCAATCATGACATGTGTGTCGAAAGTGTGCCTAAACTCCATTCTCCGAGTCCCATCATAAGCTTTGACGACCGCGGTGGATGGCCCAAAATCTGATGAGAAAATCCTAAGGCAATGGTGCAAGAACTGGACAAACGCTTAGGGCGGAGCCGTTGTCCAAGAAGATCGACACACCCTTCTCGACCTCATTGAAGCAACATCAATGGAATATGATCAACATGGCTTAACCCTTGTGGTAAATCATTGTCATAAAATGTTATGCATGTAGCCCTATCCGCTGTTAGAAAGTGGATCACCCCTCGCGGTAGTAAAGGTCAACTCCAATCTCGACTAAGAGCCCTTATCAACGCATTCTATGTGTAGCCGGACGAGGCTAATAAGCTCCAAATGGAAATGCGGGCCCTCGGCGGTGCGCAATGGGCGAAATTTCATCATCTTCCCTCCGAATCTCATCTCTGGGCATCAATGCCAAGAAAAAGGTCTATCAACAGTGGCCGAGCTACCCTCCCACCAGAATAACTGAACATCTCTATGTATCGCCCATACTCCCCCCGAACAGAATTAAAGGTGTCAAGTGGGAAGAACATGTTGCAAGTATACTGGGCGGGAGTATAGTCGTCTGGTTTGGGAACATCATCTAGAATCAATCTAAATGGACTGGAGACCTGCTGACCCTGGGTGTATACACTAAAATCTAAGTTTGCATACAAACTGATTGGCTGAGGAGCCTCTCCATTCCATCCCATCATGAATATCTCATCTCTTGAATACTCAATCAAATGTACACGGGTGGAGGTGGCCAACTCTAGTGTCATGAGGTAGTGGGTCTCAGAAGCTCACGGCAGACGCCCTAAATCAACCAAACCTTGATCAATCAAGTCCTTAATAGCGTGCTTCAAGCAGTAAAGATAATTGTCTCGTAGATTACGACCAGCTTCGATGATAAGCACAAATAAGATCCGCCCGAATCCGTGTGGCAGTCAGAGGGTGGTCCGTGGTAGCGGAATAATCAAACCCCTTCAACCAATCTTCTTTGAAATGTTCGCCTGGCATCCCGAAAGGTGTAAACTGCTCACTCGCCCTGGGTGGGAGGTGGTGTGCCTACACCGATGGTAATCGTACAAGGGCCTCTCGAGGCGCCCTCGACCGGGTAAAGATATACCCGGGGTCGTGGTGGCGATGCAGAGCAGGCAGCTCCAACCGGCCAAAGGAGTAGCTGGTCCCCAGACCGACCCCGCCCCTATCATCCGGTAAGGAGTGTCCAAACCGCCTCTCGAAACTGAGGGCAGCCTGGTCCGCAGTTCGGCCATGCCAATGGCACTAACATCCGTCTTCCCTTTGAATCTAAAGGAGATGAGTCTGCCCATAATCCTTTAGATATACCTCCTCAATGCCATAGAGGGCCTGAACCAATGATCCAAAGTCTGTCTGTGGGAAGCCCATGAGATGCCTAGCAATCATGCTGATCTGATCGCGCTCTGAGGGTCTATCTATAATCTGTGCTATCTTCTCCCTCCATCAGGAGATAAATGAAGTAACTGACTCATCCAGCCTCTGCCTGAGGGCCTCCAACTCTATCCAGGATACGTCCACTACAATATTAAAAGAATAGTGTCTGATAAACTCTTGTCCCAAATCAGCCCATGTCCTACGCCGGCGGTCTAATGATGAAACCAACGCCGAAATAAGACCACCTGCTGACAGAGGAAAAAGATAATCATTCGTGCTCATCCAATCTATGCTCGCGCGATAATAAATACTGTATAATCGCAAGTGAATACGGGGTACCTTATCCCCAAAGATAATTTCAATGTCCGGCAAGATGGGCGAATCCCTCAATCGGCAAAACGCCAACGAATATCACGCGATTCCGCCGTTCAACTATAATCTATCAAAATACGAGATTCGATTCCGCCTTCAATCCATCGGCGCGTTCCAGGTATGTTATCACACCCGTGGTCACACCGCCGGATAAGAACCACTTCGCTACGCGAGAACAAAGCTCAGAACTCGGCGATACTTTATCAACGCGGCAGGTGGTGGAGAACCAGATAGCCTCCATACATGGGTCCTACAATATGAGGTGTGGAGGAACCTGAGACTCCACGCACATGGTCCATGATGGTGGTTGCAAGAGTGGGTAGATTCAAGCTGGTGCTCCCCGGGGGCCGCAATGATCGGGCCTCGATGCCGATCAACTTTCCGTCTCGCCCCAGCATCCCGGAGAGATGCCATGGTATCTGTAATCTCAGCCAACTAGTCGACAGTAGCGTACTGAGGGTCCATATCTCTATGATTTGATGTCTGCTCTAACTGACCAGATCCTGAATCTCTAACAAGTTCCACCGATCCGAATCCAAGCTCGAACCCAGTCGCTTCTTAATCAATAATCCCGAAGAAAAGAGGGTATGTCGGGCCCCCAGATCACAATCCGAAATCAATCCAAAGATGCAATCCCACAATGAAACTTTCTAAGGGAATGAGTCGACATGTGATGTTAACATCTAATCTCGATAAATGGCTCCACATGCCAGAGCCGACACTCGACTACGGTAATACCTGGGTAAGATGGCTCGGTTAACAAAGAGAAAGGCAGTCTTAAGCTAGATGATCAGATCTTACAATCATACACAACCGAGATCCTAATCAATAATCAATCAACAATCACAATGACAATAATCGGCCACGCAAGTATCCACGGGCAACGAAGCTCGCGGCTAATATAGGTTCATTGCTCTGACATCCGTCATCTCCATAGTGCTCTCCCACATTGATATAGCCCTTATGCTAGACCCTATTCTGAAAACCCCTAGCTTGGTCGATATGAAACAAATGGGAATGACTCCTGCCAACTCGCAATCAATGAGGAATAATCACCAAGACTAGTGACTAAAACAAGGGATACAACTCCGCGTCCCACAAACATAAACAACTGCTGGGCCATGCAAGAGAAAGGGTGTCATGCAACAAAACAATCATGCAATAAAGAGCAAGCCTATCACAAAATCTACACACATTCGATTTCCTCTAAGCCTAATCCCAAATAAAAGTTATATCTAGATACCGATTAATAATGAGAAAGCATGCTATAATCCAAAGGCGAACACACAAGCATAAACAAATCACAGATAGGCCAAACCAATCAAGTGTATGATCATCAATTATCTACGTAGCCCAAGAGCCTCTTGATCAGAGAACCATGTGCTCCAATAGACCCCATTCAAGTTCAAGTTTGATCCTCTTATGAAACCGAGATTCCGGTTCGTTCTGAGTCGCCACCAAGGACCATACTCATCCACAGCTACGCGACTCGCTTTTAAATGAAAGGAAAATGTAAAAAAATGTGGGGTTGATTTTCTCGAAGTTTTGGAAAATCCGGCCCAAGGAGGAACAGCTTTTGCTTTGGAGTCGCACTTACTTTTTATTTTTATTTTTAAGTGGGAAACCATGCAAGAAACAAAAACCCCAATGACTCCAACATGGAAAAGCGGTCCGCGAAACCAGATTTCCGGGTCCGGGGATCGACATCTATCGGAAGGTACCCCATATGAGGTAGCACCCCCCAGGCCCTAACTCTGGGCTCTACTTTAGCACTGGGTATGTAGAGCATACGGGTCGCGCATCAGATGTACCAAGCAAACATACAACTTAGATCATACCAACCTAAATGGTATCTAGCATGCTTAAAAAATTATTCCAACCAAAAGGGCAAATGGCGCGCACTGCGGTCCCCGCCACGCCGCTACATCATTGTGTGTTAACCAACAAACACAAGCAAGTACGCATGACACCCAAACACAAAGCACTATGTAAAATTCATTACCCAACATTAAAGCACATAAATTGCAGGTCCCCAGGCCAAGCGCTGCATAAGAGGTTAGTCGCATTTGGAGCATAACGTTTCAAAATTAAATATCAAAAGCAAAGCAAAGTACCCAAACTGTCGTTCCAGAAAACCTAACCCAATGAACCGGCGGGTTCGATTTCCCAACCAGTCCAGATGGTTGAGAAAAGATTTAAAAAAATTTCAGAACCTTCCTTACAAAGTCAGGAATTCAAAAAAGATAAATGGAGTGCACCCGACCAAGACCAAAGAACCAACACAAATAACACAAATTACCTAAACCGTAATTCCATTAACTAAATCTAATGAACTAAATGGTTTGGTTTCCCAACCAGTCCAAAAAGTTGAGAAAAGATTTCAAAAAATTTCAGAACCTTCCTTACAAAGTCAGGAATTCAAAAAGATAAACGGAGTGCAATTCCGACTCCGAATGACCAAGAACCAACACAAATAACACAAAACTACTCAAACTCCTAATTCAACAAATCAACCTAATGAACCGTTGGAAATGGCTTTCTCAACCGGTCCATCCGTTGATAAAAATTTTAAAAAATTCAAACTTCTTACAAAGTCAAGAATCTAAAACAAACGGAGTTCAATTCGACTCGAATGACCAAGAACCAACCACAAACAAAGCAAACTTCTACCTAAACCGTTCCTGCAAACCTAACCTTAATGAATCGACCGAACTGGTTTCAAACGAGTCCATCCCATTGAGAGAGGCTTCAAATTTTCGCGAACTTTCTAAATGTTGTAATCTAACAAAATGAATCTTATGATTCATCTTCAGTTTTGATGAGCGATAACCAACCAAAACAAAAGCAAACTACCCAAACTGCCATTCTAGCAAACCGATCATAATGAACCGACTGATCTGGTTTCCCAACCAGTCCATCCCGTTGAGAGAGGCTATCAAAATTTTCCAAAACTTTTTAAAAAAGAGTCAGAAATCTAACAAAACAAACGGTGATCGATTCTCAGCTCGAATGAGTGAGAACGAACTAAAACCAACCAAACTACGCAAACTGCCTAGCAGAAACTGTTGAACCGGCTTTCACGTATGAGCGTGAAAACCGGCTCAAATGGTTGAGGAGAAACCTCAAATTTGATCAGAATATCTCTTAAAGAATATAGTGGAGATAGGGTTTATTTCTTACCTCTTCCAATAAAACGCGTAAAAGAAACAAACTGCTATCCAAGCAAAATCAGAACGCGCTGCTTATTCTAAAACCCAAAAGGCCTTTCGCTGGATCTTTCTCTCCTTTTGTACTCATTCTCACCTCAGCCTATGAGTCATCTGGTTTTTTTCACCTTCAAGCTTTTGGGAAAAGATTCCAAATCAAGTCTCCTTTAAACAAATTTTCCCATTAACTCCTTTCTCCCTATTTTTCTGCGTGGTGTTTAATATCTAAGATTTCAGCTTGCTTCACCACCAAGTATCCACATGGATTCATGGTGGGCTGCATGTAACTTAAGACAAGGCCCAAAATGGACCCACAATACTGCCCATGGTCGAACTGGAGCTTATGGGCCTAGAAACCATATAGATTCAGCTCAAAATCACAAAATACGCCAGCCCACACAAGCTGGCCCGACTAACCGGTTGAACGAGATGCCAACCAGTCGATCCAGTTGAGGAAAATTATGAAATTTTGACAGAATGTTCCCTGAGAATTAGGAGACCAACAAAAAAACGGTGCAATCATTCATGTCTGGATGAGGGAGATAAGGATCGAAACAAGGAGTGAGTGCTCACCAAAATCAGTTCAACAAAACAATGTGTATACGTGATCGTCGAAGAACCCAGTCAAACCAATTAGTCAAATGGTTGGACAAAAATTATGAATTTTTAATAAAAACCTCCTTGGAAAATAAGGAATCCAACAAAACAAACAGTGAACAATTCCGGGAGTTCGACAAGTGGAGATATGATCGAAACAAGCTCGCGTTCGAATTTGACATAACTCTAATAAATCCTTTGATTGAAAGAAAACCAGGGGGCCCCACTTGCTTCCTATAGCATCATGCCATGGTCCAAAAATAAAGCCATGATGACACTTCAAAGCGGAACTACATACGCACTAACGGACCACGCGTCACCCGAGGCCCGCAGACGTATCAAACCTAAAAGGGCCCTAATGGTGTTATATGAGAACGATGGGTGAGTGTGACACCCATAGGATAAATGCAATTGTTGAGGGGAAAAATTGAGGGTCTACAATACTTTCTGCAGGAAAGATGATTTCTAACAATAGAGTTCTTTCAATGGAAGCTGAGCTTCTCAATTACTTAATTACACTAACGGTAGCTCTAAGGATCATAGAACTAATCAGAATCGAAACCTGAAGTTCGACTCCAAAATTTGTTTGACTTCCAGACTTGATCCAAATGTAATTGAAGGAAATAAAGATCACATTCGATTCAACTTTTACACTAACATCATTATCCGTAAATTCAAAGGAAATAACAATCTACTTAAAAAATATTAAACTAAAAAAAATAAAAAGAAAAGAAAATTAAAATACATGAGCCTTCAGCTACCCAGATCCCTGCCTCTCGAGCGCCGCCAAGAGTTGTAGTATATCCTCAATAGCATTTCAAGGCGTATGGTCTGCTGGGCCTGAGAACCTTTGATGTGTGTCATCCTGTGGGTTTCAAGAAAATTGGCTCCACCAAGCTGTTGCTGCGACCCATTTTGTGTCAAGGACCTGCTTTCAGCTACTGATGTCACACATTATGTTTCCTGGTCGTCGACTTCACTTATCCGCTAGGAGCCGCAGTCATGGACACTCAATTCCACGCCCGACTTTACTTGCATCTCATTCGTAGCAAAGAAATTTTTCACTCTCTAGTCACGACTTCTATATTTAGTTCCTTCCAGCCCTTCCTATGTCGCAGAACCTTGATTCTTCTGTCACAGCGACATTGATTGTTCCTGCATTTTGTCTAATCCTGATAATTGGAATTTGAGTTGCAAACTAAGTCAAGCCTCACGCTGGTCGTAACCCTTTGTACGTAGTCACGATAATTTTATGTCTCATTGCTAGGTCGATAGTCGCAACATCAAATTCTTGTCGCACTACTTTCCTGTGTTCAACTTATACAAAGCTCCAGCTGACTTCGCTTTGTAAAGACCTCGCAGCCCCTGCAGGATTGGTCATCGCACATAGAAACTTTATCACCTATCCATCTTCAAGAAGGTTCATTCGCCCATGCAATTTCAAATAACGGAGATTTAAATTCCTTGCACAAAGGCTCTCTCGGAGCACGAACCCGGGACCAATTCCCGAGTCGGCGCGATGTCGCGAATTCTTCTTAATGTCGCCGCCACTGACTGTTCAAATTTTCAAGATTTGTGTCACACCTCTCTTCCTTGTCGCTGCATTTCCATACCTTACTTATGCCTTCATTTGTCGCCAGATCTGGTACCAGTCAGCGCCTGGGTTTCATCCTTCCATTAACCCCAGGTTGCAATCGACTGGAATCTTGGTTACACTAGCTCTCGTCTCGCTTTTATAATCGCCTTGTATGGCAACTGGCCTCAGGTCGCACCTTGATGTAAAGCCTTCATTCCCGCCGAGCGTAGCTTAATATCCAGTCTTTCTTTCGCAGACCTCATGTCAAAGATACTCTCTTTCCCTGAGGTTTACACTCAATGTTTAGTTACATCCCTGCAGCCAATTTTTCTTACCTTTACTCACTTCTTTTCTCTTGAATTTCCTGTTGCACAATAGTTTGGTGAGTTATTCCACATTTCTATAAATCAGTCTTTTTTATAGAAATTAATCAAAATGTACTGGAAAATGGATGACTCAAGCTCATCGCTTCATCTAATCGGGTGTAGTTAACTGTAGCCCTGTCTCAATCAAAAATTCTAGTTTCCAATCCGTCGTGTTGCCCCACTACATAAGCCACTATGAAGACACAACAAGCAAGAAACCAACAAACAAGACGCAATAAAAAGGTTATACACAAATGAAAATATGGAAAACATGGTACAAAGGAAATTTTTGAACTCCCTAATATGCGAATTGTAAACTTCCCCGTTGCAGAGAACCGTGCAAGTGGAAAATGGGTAAAGTAAAGAAAATGAGACACCAAACATTCTGTATGTGTGAATCACAAGTTCACGCCTTCTTCTCACTCGGGCACCATCCCCGCAACGGCACATTTGATTCTGGCTACAAGAGGTGAATGAATCAACAAAATTTATCCTAAATCCTAACGTCGTGAATGAGCTGTCAAAGACAAGGCCTAAGGTCAAACACACGTGATTGCCTTTCTTTGTACAAATGACTTACAATGAGCTTACAATCGTGGTGAATTAAATTTGGATTTAAGTGTGGTGATAAAAAACAAGTGAGGGTTTTGATGATGAAACAGAAAATAAACTAAAGTAAAAACAAGAAAAAATATTAAAAGAGATCGTCTCTAAGTATCGATGTCAAGCTGACCCTAGCACCGAGGGTTTCCAGTGTTCATTTCTGTTGGGGAGGATGACCTATAGTCATTTCGAACCTGACTCATTTAGCTTTTTAAAACTAAACCCTATGATTTTCTTTTTGAAAAACAAAGATTATTGAGCATTACGCCTAAACAAGGTAAATGTGACTCCTCGATCTAATTACAAAGGACAAATAGAAAGTTAAATCAATGAATCTCATGGATCTAACAATACAATCCACCAACCCTAAAAGATTGTCAAACACCGATCAAAGAAGGCAGCACATCAAAAGAGCTCTAACTCATTGAAGGACTCAAACCTAAATGCTCAAAACCGGCTATGCGAAAAATGTGGGGAACCAAAAAGTTTACCTTAAAATCATTACTCGCAAGAGCCTCCTTCATGAGACACAGCTTCAGCCAACCATCCTCCAGTTACTTCATCCTCAGGTGTTTGGCAGCCAGAGTAAGAGAAAAGGAAGAAAATGGAGCATAAGAGAAAGATAATAAGAGCTGGTGCTTCCCAGCCAAAACTTATTGATTACTGCGTTGGATACGTACCGAGGCTTATATATGCTCGTATCAAGGGGAAATTACAAAAACAAACTCAAAATCAGGGCAAGGGTTAGAAGGGATAAATGGGAAGAAAACAAAATTGAAACAAATGTAGAAAGTGGCCAAAAAGTAGAAACAATGATCAAGTAGAGACATGAATGTTTCATTGATGAATAGTGCCACAGAACCAAATTTCGCACTTTCCATTTTCTTGTATTTTCCTGCCTTTCTTTCCTTTCTTAGTTTTTGATCCGTTAATTGAGTTTGACTCACCCTTCATGCTTGATCAACTCAACAATTTCGGCATAAATAGCTTGAAAACTACAAAAATTAGTCACAAAAATGCAAAATCGTGAAATTAAGGTAACTTTAATGTGAAATTGTTAATTACGTTGATTAGTACACAAAAAATGCTCAAAACCTTAAATAAACAAGGTTCATAATAGCACTTTTTGGGCACTAATCAGCAACCCATACAACAATTTCTTTCTAAGTTTTATTAGTCAATTTTTTTTTTAGTTAGACTTAGGTGTTGTTTTACTATTAAAATTTTTATTTTTTTTGTTGGTTTTTTTTATGTTAAAGGGTGCAATGCATATGGAATTTCATTTATTAAGCCTGTAATGCCATACATAAGGGAGAATTTGATTCCAAACTGGAGTTTCTTTTAATATGAATGCATGATTAAAGTTTGAAGGAATTGGAATTCCCAATTCATTGTTGAATTTGATGCTTCGATTATCTACCTTGATGAACAATTGAATGATGAGGATGAATGGTTCTTGTTTGAATTTGGTTTATTGATTTAGTCTTGTATGAATTTGAACTGTTCCTGAAGATTAGAAAATTTTCCAAGTCGTGACATGCTTTTGAGGTCGCGACCTGAGTTTGAATTGAAAACAATAAAATTTTCCAAGTCGCAACATTAACTGCTAGGTCGCAACAAAATGTGTGAGTTTTAAAAGACTGAGATAAGGCACAATGTCGCGACATTAGGATGTAGGTTGCAACCAGGAAAAACAAAAGAAGAGAGAGATAGGTTATGATTAATTTATTGGGTCACGACTACTTCGTCATAAACTTAAATAGACTACTTCACATCATAATTGTCTAAAATAATAAATCAGGTTTAAACTCTTTGATTTGGGCGCCAGAACTTTAAATGGTGACAATTAGTAAGTAGCAATTAGTGTTTGAACTTGGGTTAATGTCGACATTCCAAAAGACAATGACATTAAAGCCCCTCTCACTCATAAAAGACTGAAACCGACAGGCAATTTTGTCCGTAATTCCCATCCGTGCCATCTTCACCCAACTTTCCATTCTCTTTCTCTCTTCGACTACCAAAACCCTAAAACCAATGCCCAATTCCTAACTCCCACCCATGGCGGATAACCAAATCCCTGTTCCGGATCTTAACATAATAATTGATGAGCTCATGAGTGAACATCGCCAAGGATGAGAAGGTTCACTAGAACTCTCGGGCCCGAGACCTGCCACAATGCGGTAAACTGCAAACCCAAAATTTTCACAGAGAAGAGCCAAATTGAGGAAGAAAGGGCAAGAAAAGACAAAAACAAAGGAGGCGCGACTTGAAGAAGAAGAAACATAGAGAAACAAAGACTTTGTCTCTACAGAAGCTAAGGATTTATGAAATAGGCTACTGGCTAACAAGGGCTTTGTCAGCGAACGTGGTTTTAAGAAGTTGATTTCCCTTTTTTCTGAGATTATAGAAAAGAGAGGTTGGGAGAGCTTTTGTGCACACATAGGACCTGGATTCTTTGCTCTAGACAGGGAATTCTATGCAAACATGGTAGGGAGGAGAGAAGACACAATTTATGTACGAGGAGTCTAGGTACCTTTTGGGCGCAAGAGAATCAACGAAATGTTCAAATTAAAGGAACTAAAGCACAGTTCAAAATTTAAGAAGTTGGTGGAAAATCCTGACCATGAGAAGATTATAGACCTATTAATCGGTGGGGGTAAGGAAGTGGTCACGAGGAAACCTCACTATGCTATCAAAGAGGATTGACCGTGGAAGCAAGGTCTGGGTTCTACTCTTATCTTCAGTAGTCCTCCTAACTAAACATCTCTCAGCAAGAAGAGGACAGAGTGTAATCATTCTATATGCCCTTTTAAAGGCTGCAAATGAATGTCGGAGGTTTAATTGAGGGCCGATCAGAGGGTACCACCTAAGCAACAAAGAGGATCTTCAATCCTCACCCAAAGAACAATCACAGACTATGCATCTACGCCGGTGAGAGGACCATGATCTAAGAAGAAACATGCCCCAAGGCATCTCCTCTGACCCTTACTAGGGTGAAAAAAGGGCCCAGAAAAAAAAAAAGGCAAAAGGGGATGGTGGAAGTAGAAGCAAAAACAGAGCCTATTAAGGATAATGAAAATAGGGAAATGGAAACTATTCCAGAGTAAATTCCTCCAACAAAGAGGAAAAGATGCATTTCAAAATGAGCCCACTAAGCCATTCCTACCTTGATATGATAAAGAATTTCCCTGAGCAAGCAGAAAGATCCAGAAGAGGAGAAGGGAACACTGGAATTATGGAAATGCTAAGATCAATAAAGATATGAAATAGCAGAAGAAATGTGAAAGAAGAACAAATCGAAGAGTTTTTAGAAGTCAATCAGAGGAAAGAACAAATGATCAGAGCAGACTCTAAGGCAAAGAGAGTGAAGAATGAAAGAAGAGATGAAATGAGGAGAGAAAGAATATGGAGAAAATATACACAGTCCGAGTTTCTACAATAAACCAGTTTAGAAGATGAAGAAGCGCTTCACCACTTAAGAAAAAGAGAAGTTTAGATGGAAGGTAACATGCTAAAGAAGATTCAAGCCTTCAAATACCAAGATAAGGAGCAATTCAAGGAGTTTAAAGTTGATGAAGATAGGAGGATAAAAACCGGAAGATAATGATGTTTTATAGAGGTAAATTCATGAGAGTTTTGATTTAATCAACTAAAATTCTTATTATTAGACATGTCGGTTGTGCATTCGAAGTTAAGAATAGCTAATCGATTGGCTGCTGTAAGACACCTTGATCAGCCTTGTGAATTTAACAAATGATTTAATTCCACCGACAAGAATCCTTACGACCCTTTTGTGAAAAGAAAAGACCAAATATAACCTTTCTCCAGTTTCCATGTTTAGTAAGCTTGACTTAGATCCTCCCAACATCATACCAAAAAATTTAATAAGAGAAGTGGAGGAATAAAGACAATTTTACTTTTCCCAATCGCATTCTTCAACATCATTAATATAAGCTCTAAAAGTTCATTGAAAAGTAAGTCTTGTGAATTTTTCTTTGATTGATGATTTGGTTTGTTACTTTCAATAATGTTGCAACTGTAACTTATACATTGTTGAAATGCTTATCAAACTGATTGCCGAATAAGTAATTTTTCGATGCAGCTGGATCTAATGGCGAATAGTTGTTCAGGTTATCTATTATTTGTCTCGCAGAAATGACCTATGTATTCAAGCCTACTGTGTACAATGACACAATGACCAATCGCTTAAATCCGTAACAACACTACAAGAGAAATAAGAGAAATAATGAAATGGAAATAAGAAGTTGCAAATAATTGAACTGGGTTTAAATCAAGCAGAATTTGGAAAAAGTATACAATTGAAAGAACAAATAAGATGATTGAAGTTGTGTGTATAAACAGTAAGTCAATACAAATCTTGGAAAAACAGTACCCATGGTCAAGAAAATTCTTAACACTTTGAGAGGAATTAGGAACATAATCTGGGATGATTCACAATCAAGGGTACAAGGTCCTAGAACTTGTTAGATTATTGGTCAAGGCAAAATCCTAGGTAAAAACAACTAACAAGAAGTGATAGAGGCCATCTTGGAAGTTTAAACCTTTTCCAACCTACCCTCATTATATGCAAAGGCATATACCCTAGTTCCATGCTTTGAGCCAAAATGCTCTAATTTCTTCAAAAACAAGAATTAAACCCGAAATGCTCCTTTACAATAATCTTGGGTCGCAAAGAACCCCAAAATTACTTAGTTATAATAAGAATGTTTAATTCTAAGGTAAATGAACAAGCCAGGAATATATTGCTGGATTAGCAAGGATGGATGAGGGAAAATAAATTGAAGAACTGGGAGATAAAGAAGAAGAAGGAAAAGGAATAAGTTTTGTCTTCAGGGCCTATCTGCTCTAACAATTAAGCTCGTAGGGTGTTTCAACACCTAGCACCCGGGCCAACTCAAAGTGGGAGTTGCTAGCCCAAAGTTCTCTAAGAGTGATAGAAAGCCTAAGAAGACAAAACATTGCACTATTCCAATTCTTTGAAAATAAAGATAAAGGAAAAAAAAAGTTCTAGTAAAAAGGAACTGAGCTGATAAGTTGAAAGTGGCAGCTAAAGGAGCCACAACATCCAAGATGATGTACAAAGCCAAGTTTTGGGGAGTTTACATTACAAGGAAGGAAAATGATGAAAGATGAAGGCCATTATACAAAAAGGAAGAGTGGAATCCGGGTAATTTGCAACCTAAATTTTCCAATTGTCCACCCAATTACCCAAGCCTAACATTACAAACCTAAAAGACCTCTTTGATCTCAAGGTCGACTTAATTTGCCATTAGTGGAGAGATCAATATGAAAAATGAAGCCTAAGTGGGACTTTGACTAGTTTTCTAAGGAGATCCCCAGAAGATTAACTAATTCAACAAGAAGATGAAAAATAAATAAGAACTACACACAATCACAAAACAAGATCTATTGACTGAACTGTTTTCATGCAGTGTTCATCAGTTTATTTGTAATAGAGGTTGAAAACAATCCTTTTTCTCAATTGAAAACCAAAGTTTGAAATGATACTGCAATCTTCTTGTTCAAGTCAAAGGGTGGAATAAGAAAAGATTGTGTTGTAGAACAGAAAAATGTCCTTCAAAATAAGGTTCAGTTGTTTGAGGATAAACAAATCTTTATTTTCTTTGCTTAGGGATAACCAAAATTTTAAGTTTGGGGGAATAATTGATGAGTAAAAAACTCATTCATTTTTAGTACATTTTTCTGATCTGTTTCTTTTATATAATTGCTTGTTTTTATTCAAAATATGTACTATTTACCAAATTTATGTTTTGCATAAATGAAAATTCCAGCAAGGATCAGAAGTGAACGTAGTTCAATGGCCAAGGTGAGGTCATGGCAAAGAATCGAGGTCCAACCAAAAGTCATACTATACTGAATGAAAAGTTGTTGCGACAAAAGAGAAGCTACTGAGACAGAAAAAGAGCTTTAAGGAAGGATTTCATGTCGCGACACCGAAGCAAGACAACTTAGGTTGCAACAGATAATTGAGGTCACGACTATGAATAGCTGATGACTAAGCTTACAAGGTCCCTACCAGGAAAATTAAGGTTACGACACAAATATAAGTTGAGACTCCAATCAAGGTTGCGACCAGGTATTTATGTAGCGACCACATTTAAGCAACTGGGACAAAGAGCATAGGAAAGAGTCGCGACACACTTTCTAGGTCGCGACCAGAAAAAGAAGATGAATTGATGGGAAACTGTTGTAAGTAAAAAAATAAGGTTACGACTGGAAAGGAAGGAAGAATGGTCGCAACATACTTCTGAGGTTGCGATAGGAATTGCAATGATTAAAGAAACTACTTGGTCGTGACCTAATGCCCATGTCGCAACAAGAAAGCAAGCATACCAGCAATGTTGAGTCACAACCTAAAAGAGAAGCTGAGACCAGGGATCAAAATGGCTAACAACATAACGGTGTCGCGACATAAAAATGAGGTCGCGACACAAAAAGGCAATCATTCAGTCGCATCACACTTTTTAAGTCACGACCAATGAAAGAAGATAAATTGAGAAGAAACTATTGTGACTAAGAAATGAGGTTTCGATAGGATAGGAAGAAATGATGTCGCGACGTGATTTAAGGTTCTGAACATAGATTTCCCCAAGAATCGAAGGAAACGAGTGGGTCACTACCTAAATCTCATGTCGCGACAAGATAATGAACAAACAAACAATTTAAGTCACAACATGAAAAGGGGAGAAGTGACCAAAACTCAGTGGCAAACAAAAGAAATGATGTCGCGACATAAAAATGAGGTTGCGACATAGAACGCAGTAGAAAGCAAGACAACTAGGTCGTGACATGGAACTGAGGTCGCGACAAGCATAATTTTTTTAAGGGGTCAGACAAATGCGGTCGCAACAAAGATCAACATAGTTGGCAACATAAAGGATGTCGTGACATGAAATTGGGGTCATGCATATATTTCAAAGAAAGGGAGATCGGCCGTGTCGCAACTTAAAATAGAAAGTTGAATGAAAAACTATCAGACTCAAAAATGAGGTCAGAATCGGTCAGAAGAAAGACAAAGTCACTTCACATACTTTTGAGGTCCTCGGCTGAATTACAAAGGATTAAAGAAACTACTTAGTGGCGACCTAATGTCCACATCACGATAGGAAAATTAGCAAACCAGCAAATTTGAGTCGCGACCTGAAGGTTTTTAAAGTTCAAAACAAAGTTTGGTAAATGAAGATTTTAGTCCAAGAATAAAATTAATAAAACTCTTTTACTTATCCTATGGTACATGCATACAAATCAACAAATAATAAAGAATAATTACTCAATCAAATTAAGGAGATTTTCTGCGTAGGGTTGACAACTCAAGATCCTTTTTTTCTCCTGCTTTCCACGATTTTCCAAGTCGCTCCTCTCACTACAGTGGTAATGTAGGGGGTGTACATATTAACAAAGGTTTTTTTTTTTAGAACTCTTGATATTCTCAACGCATGAGATCAAAAGGGTTAGATGGAGGCAAAAAAAAAAAGTAAACTCTTTTCTTTTTCTTTTCTCTAATTTTTATCACCCTCGACGCCAGGTTTTCGTCTATTTATAATATGCCTCGAATTATTCCCAACCATTGGATCAAGTGATATATTTAAATATTGAATTAAAATTAATTCAAATTAACTGACCAAAAATAAATAGGATTAATTTCTCAAATTAATCGTTTCATCCATATAGTAATTACAATTAATTAATTAATTCAATAATTAATTAATTAACATTTACTAATCCAATAATTACTACATAGTTGCTATGAAACAATTTCTTTTGCAACTATGCCTTCAAAGGAATTTCTTTGTGTTAATTTAATCATGTACAAAGTTTTGCCGTAGGCGTCTAGGACCCATGGACCTCGTAATTCCAAGCTCCAATAAATTTGATAATTAATTAAACTTTTAATCAATTACTTTAATTTATTAGTTCCAGTATTATTCCAATTAAAAATCAAAACTAAACTCTTGTAATTGCGTAATTTAGTATAGTGGATACTCGCTCCATTGATATGATCATTACATGCAATTCAATCTTCCAAAATCGGGTCCATCATTGGGAGCTAGTGAAATGACCATTTACCCCTCTTAGTGATATCTTTATCCTTAAGTTCCATTAATTCATTTAGCGAATGCTAATTTATAAACCTGTTATAAATTAGAGCGCCAAACTGCTCAGCCTGCATCAACACTTAAGGGAACCACTATCGCCTTCCCTTAAGAAGGGTTTAGATCTCCATATCTCGCAGTGACATGTTCCCAAATCCCACCTATCTCAATGGGCCTTTCAAGACATAAGTATCAAGCCCGTCTTAGGATAGACCAACCCAGAATCAAAAAGGCCTTATTGAAATAGATAGAGTCCATGGCTACTGGGATTAAGATTAATCGCATATGACTATCTAAAGGATTACCTGCTTAAAACTCTTACCAAATGTGATAATATTTAAGAGTTTAATCCATGTCTGGTCCTGTCCTATGTAATCATATTACAGAGCACTTCCCATTTTATCAGTCACTACATCAGTAATTAACAAGATTATCGATTCTTAATGTTCAAAGTGGGACCGCATTTAGTAGTATTATAACAAAGATCCCTACTTTTGATTTACTACTTTACGCTTGGTTTTTATTATCTATAATCTTGATAATCTCATATAACTGTTATATACTAAGATTATAGTTACATTAATAAACTTGGGATTTTCTGATATTTACTAAATTATACAACACATGTATAAAGAATCAAATATAGAAAATTGTTTTCATGAAGCAGTACAAATTACATGCTTTTAGGGCACCATGCCCAACACAACCTGCCCAACACAACCTGCTTGAAGGCTCAAGACAATTGAATGATGTCGCAACCTGAAAGAGACGCTGTGACTAAGAAGTAAAGAGGGTGACAACAAAATGATGTCGCGACATCGAATCGAGGTCGCAACACATAAATGTAGTAAAGGCAGAAAGAGCCAGGTTACGACATAGAATTGAGGTTGTGACACCAATTCCTGGACACAAGAAAAGGGGGTCACAACCAGAGTTCTCACTGCTGACAATTAACATGGTCACAACAAAGAATTCATGTAGCGACCACTAATCAAATGCAACCGAAGAAACAAGTCTCAACATAAAACATCAGGTCACAGCTCAACAATTGCAGGAACAAAATGAAAGAACGTTGCAAATCCGCTTCCCTGGTGTCACACAGACTTGACAAACTGCACTGTGTGGATTTCATGTCACGACACCGTTTCTCGTGTCATGCGAATTCCAAAAAAGAAAGTTGGGCTACGGATTTAGAATCCACATAGAGCCTTGAAATAAGGCCCAATTTCTTAAAGTTATAAATAAGGCATACTCGCTTAGTAGCTCGCTTTTCTGAAACCTATCAGCTTGGGAGGACGAGGAAGACTCACTCAGATATTTAGAATAGACTTTTCTTTCTTTTATTTTTCTTTTCTTTTTCTGATCTCGAACCAAAGAATTTAGAATGTAGCTTCGGATTAAGTTTTTTCAATATTCTTTTCCAATTACTACTAGAATCAATAAAGTTCGCATACTTTGGAATTTGTTTCTTCCAGTGAATTATAATTACAGTGGATGTTCTTGATCAATACTCCATTGTAGATTGTGATTATGTAATTGAGAAGCTCAGCTTCCATTGGAATTGATCTGCTATTAGTTACAGTTTTTCTTGCTTGAATTGGAAGAAATTTCCTGAAATTTTGATTTTGATTTATTTGATTGATGTTGTTTGTGAATTGAGTTGTTCCCAATGGTAGTACTGAATACCATCTCAAGGATAGTTCCTGCTCTGATTTCCAAGAAGCCCTCTGAGTGACACAGAATTGGAGATTCTTGAGAGCTTGAAACATTTAACTTGTGGGTATGTCAAACTATCATTGAAGAACTAAGGAGCTCTAAGAGCTCATTTCGATAGATTTCCTATTAACTCATAGTTGAAGTTGAAGGGAATTATTTATCAATTTAACTCATTAGAGATTTCACCTTAATCTGTTGGATAGATCTAGATCCTGTGTTAGCTAAGATCTAATCGAGGAGAAGGAAAAGTTCATCGGATCTAAAGAATGGGTCGTCAACCATTTTGTAGAAGTTTTGCAATGACCCAGACTTTGTATGCAAGAAATCTGCAGTCTTAAGAAATGGGTATGAAGTATTGAAAAAGAAAATACCCAGATCTTATAAAGAATGTTATGAATAGAGGTAATTAATTAGGTCATTTGTTTTGAAAGAAGAAGGGACCTCTAATTAGTGAACAATGGAGAAATCCAAGTTGCATTAATAGCATCTTTGACAAATCCAAATCCAAAACTCAGGATAGAAAGAATTAATGAGTTAAATGCGCAGAACTGACCGCTCCACCGACATTTTCATTTCAAAGGTTTCTAGCGTAGATATCCAACTCATTTTATTTGTTAGTTCAATTCAAATTTTATTTTCATTAGATGAAAGTAATATAGGATTATCTTGATTTTTAAATTCCAGTTTCAAACTATTAAAAGGAGGTTCAAATAGTGTGGATCTTGAGTAGTTAGAGTAGTTGATTTCAACATTCTTGTCAATCTCTGTGGGAATGATATATAGACTTACATCCAATTTTTACTACTTGTATGACCTGTGCACTTGCAGTGTCATAGACTAAACCCATTATTAATTCCAGAACATAAAATCGGTTTTATTCATTTTCAAATAACTCTATTCAACTTTGACATAGATGCATGAGAATTGTAAGGCTCCGATATAAGTGTTCAATTGAGTGGTTTAGTCTATATCTTCACTAACTAACAAGTTTTATGGCGCCGTTGCCGGGGATTTAAAGGATTTAAATAAATCAATATTCTGACAAAAGAGAGAAATGTTAATTTTGACATTTTTCTTTATTTTATAAAAAAAAATACACAAAAAAAGTTTTGATAGCAGCATGTATAAGTTACTGATCTTTAGAAAACTTAAAAAGGATATATGATTTGTGATACTAATCAAGTCTAACTAATCTCAAATATGTCTTCATTTTAGGAGGTTAATAAATGCACAGGAATCTAGAATCAGATCTGTTTCCTGTAGATTTTGAATTGGAAAGAACACTAAGGAGCTTGAGGAAAGTAAGCATAGTAGAAAAAGTAACCATGGCAGATGAAAGAATTGATCAAACATTTTAACAAGGAACAACAGCAAAAAGGCCTCCAATTCAAGATACAATGGAGGATTTCTGAAGGCCTGTTATCCAAGTAGAATACTCGGCAGTCAGACAATCTGCTGTAGAGGCTAACAACTTTTAACTGAAACCAGCCTTGATCACCATGGTTCAACAGAATTATTTTACTAGCCATTTCACTGAAGATCCTAATGAACACCTTGGCAAATTCCTTGGGATGGCAAACACGATTAAGCTGAATGGTGTAAGACCATAGGTGATAAAGTTACACCTCTTTCCCTTTTCCTTAAGAGATATTGCAGCCACATGGTATGAATCATTACCATATGGCTCAGTTGATACATGGGAAGAGTCAGAAGCATTTCTGTGCAGATTTTTCCCCATCCTCAACCTGGAAGAAGAAGGGAAATCATAGTGTTCCAACAAGGGAGGATGAAAGCTCAGAAGCACGCATGGGAAAGGTACAAAAGGCTCCTGAAGAGAATTCCTATGCATGGCATAGATCTGAAGACACAAATGGATATTGTCTATCACTCTCTGAATGATACTTCTAAGGGTATCATAGATGCTTCTTGCTGTGGGGCATTCAAGAGGAAAAGTGCAGAGGAGGTAAGGGATTTGATAGTAGACCTAGCCAAATGCAACATGAAAGCCCCCTCTGAATCTTTAGGGAGAAATAGAAAAACAAGAGGGAGTGGGGTCATTGAGCTAAATAAGATGACTACCATGGAAGAAAAAATGGATGCTATAATGCACAGGATGGATAAACAGGAGAAAAGACTGCACTCTGCTCATGAAATTAGAGCAGTGGAAAGAGATGGGATAAGAAAAAGTGTTGAGAGATCAACTGAAGAAGATCCTTATCAAGTCGAGGAGACCAAATACATGAGTGAACAAAGAAGCTATCACTTCAAGCCTAATCCCAACTTGCCTAAGACATGGGCAGAATTTCTAGCAAGGGTAGCAACCACCAAGGTTCCAGCAGCAGCAGCAGGGAGAAAACAGAAATGAATATCAAGGTCAAAAGAGGACCTAGCCCTTGATGTAAGCGTGATGCCGCAGCTTCATTACGGGGGATAACAAAAAGCCGCTAAACCTCCATGAACAAAAAAATTTATGAGTCGACTTTTAAATCCAACACTCAAAGCTTTTAAGACAAACATAAGTGTCACTGCACTTAGAAACACAAAGTTGGGCAAAGTGGGTTTTGACCTTGCAAAAGAGTACCCAAGAATGCTTTCCCTAGTGACACCCAGAAAAATAAAGAAAAATTATTTATTGATTGATTTAAATCTTTCTTCTTACCCACTTGTTGTAGGCTCGAGCCACCTTTTTTTTCTGGATCATGATGTGGTCGAGCGCTTGTAATCTCTTCCCATTCAATGCCTCAAGTTCCATCATCATGCCTCACTGTATTCTTGAGGATTAAGGCCATTATGCCTGGATATCCTTAGAGAAGGAACTACCACCTCCAATGGAAGCACTGCATCCTAGCCATAAGTTAGAGAATAAGGACTTACCCCTATAGAATCTATTTTAGAAGTTTTATAAGCCTATAAGGTCTTAGATAAAATTTTGTGTCAATCTCTAGGATTATCCTCTAACATCTTCTCCAGGATGTTTATCAACACCTTATTATAAGCTTATGTCTGCCCATTTGCTTGGGCATAAAAGGGAGTGGATTTGATGAGTTAAATGTCATAGTCCTTGGCACAAATAAGTCATCTCATCCCTAGTAAACATGGTGCCTTGGTCGATTGTAATGGATGAGGAATTCCAAATTTATGAATGATCTGCTCCTTGATGAATTGGATCATACCTTTCATTTACCTTCTCTTCAAGGATACCGCTTCACCCATTTAGTGGAAGTAGTCTCATCAACTAAGATTAAGTTGTGTCCCTTGATGAAGTCGGGCAGATTTTCCTAATTGTCTCATGGCCCATCCTCTCAAAGGCCATGGTTTCATAATTAGCGGAGTTCCAACATCGTATCCTCTCGTATCCTATCGCATCTTTGACACCGCCGTAGCCCTTGAATAATTGATGTAGTCACTTAGGATGGTTGGCCAAAAATAGTCATGTCTCCTAATCAGCTATCGCATTTTTATCCCCACTTGATGGGCTTCACAACCCTTTCATGAACTTGCTTCATCATTTCTATAATGTATGGGAAGGATAGCATTCAGCTAGAACTCCATCGTCTCTTTCAGACACCCTTCCGCAGGACGAAGTTATGTGATTGAGCTTTCACCCTATGGGGAACTTGCCTGTTAGGGTTTTCTAAATACTCTCTGATCTTAATTCTCCAGTCTCCTACAACATTTACGTCCGTGCTGAAGACTTCTAATCTGATTCCCCTTTTATAAATTAAGGGATGATTCTTCTTTCCTATCACAATGAGCATATGAGTCAATTCTTCGCTCATCTTCACACTTGAGGCTACGTATGCTAGCTCATCCTCTTCCCTATTAAATTCCCTAGGTACGTATTCAAATTCCACGGAGTGGAAAGAATATAACAATTGAGTGGATGCAGTACAATATGGAGCTAGTAGTAAGCTATTACATTTATATTCCACAATTAGCTATCGAAGCACTAATAGAGAGTCCCCAATGAAATGTACCTCTTGTGCTCCAAGTTTCAACAAAATCTCCAAATTGATCACTAAATTCTTATATTCCGCTTGATTGTTGGTGCACTTGAAGGCCAAGTTGAAAGATAGGGTAAATCTTATCCTTTGTGAGATTACTATTCCAACTCAATGGAATTCTTCGTGCTAGAGCCATCAAACTTAAGAACCCAAGGTCGCCTTTCTACTACATATATCCCTAATTCCACATCCTTTTATGGTTTGATTTCTAATGAAGAATGATCAGCCAAAAAGTTAGCTAAAACTTGCTCCTTGATTGATTTTTGTTGAAAATAGACCATGGTGAACTCTGACAAAGCAAGGGACCATTTCCCGATTCATCCGGTGATTAAGGGTCCGCTTTGCATGTATTTCATCAAGTCATTTTGAGAGACCACATACACTTAAGACTTGATCGAGTAATGATTCAATTTTGTACATGCAAAGTATAGGGTCAAACACAACTTCTCAATGGGTGTATACTTTGTTTTTACTCAATTTAGGACCCTACTCAAATAGTAAACAACTTGCTCATGGCTTTCAACATTATTTTGTGCTATAAGGCATCTTATAGACTATTTTGCAACTGTTAGATAGAGTTTGAGTGGCCCACCCCTTAGAGGCGACATTAAAACAGGGGGCTAAGAAAGGTAGCCTTTGATTCCATCAAAATATGCCTAGTGTTGTTCCTCCCATTTAAACTCTTTCACATCTTTTAGCTTGATTAGGTCAGAGAATACCTTAGTCTTCCCTGCCAGATTAAAGATGAACCTCCTTAAATAGTTCACCTGACTAAAGAACTTCTGAAGTTCTTTCTTATTTTGAGAAGCCTTGGCTTTGTTTTGATCCACTTTACCCTCTTTGGTGTCCAAAACCCTAAAAATTTCGCCTCTGAACCCGAAAGCACATTTTAGTGAATTGAGTTTCAGTTAATGGATTCTCATCCTTTCAAAACTTTTCTTTAAATATTCACATGTTCAGTGACCTTCTTAGATTTAACTCCGCAATATCGATATAAATCCCATGTGGTGGCTCAACATATCATGAAAATGGCATTCTCATAGTCCCGGTAAGTTGCACTCATGCTTCAAACTAAAGGGCATGACTAACCGCTCAAACATTCCTATGAACCGTGACATTTAGCGCCTTAAATATATCATCAACAACTATTATGATTTGTATATACCAGAGAAACCATTCATGAAGGGATAATAATTCAAGTACAACTTAACATGTCAACAAATAAGCATTACATACATGTCTTTAAGAGCGACAACATTTAAATCCCTAAAGTCTACACAAACTCTAAGTTTCCTATTCTTATTCATCATAGGGACAATGTTTTCCAACCACTGCACATACCTTATAGGTCTGATGAATTTGGCCTTCAAAAGCTTCTCAATCTCCTTTTTCACCTTCAGCTCTATCTCCTTAGACATTCTTCTAGGTGGTTACTGAAAGGGGTGGAACTTCGACTTGATAGGCAAGCGGTGTTCCACCAAGCTTCTATCCAACTTTGGCATCTCGTCATAATTCCAAGCAAATCAGACTTTGAACTCCTTTAGTATTTCAATAATCCCTTCCTTTAAGTCGGAAGGCAATAAGGAACTAATATAAATGCCGAGGTTCACTTCCTCCATGGGGTCGTGTACTTGAGGCTGTGTGTCTTCGAACTTAGGAGGGGCTTGTTTCAAATTCTCCATCTGTATTTATTCATCTTCTTCATATACATCCCCTTCAAAAATCATCTCAGCCCCATAGGTGTCTTAAAGATGCTTTTCTTTAATCCTTTCCATAGTCTACTACATTTTCATTTTGAATATGGCAGTTAGAAGCTACTGTCTTTTCCTTTTGAGAGTAATCAATCATCATCACCCTCCTCTGGCGATTAGACCACTCATCGGCTTGTAAGGCACGGTTCTAGTCACCTTTAGGATTTTAACCCCCTCATTTTAGATTTCCACAAAGCCCTTTAAGTCCATGTATGCTTTCCTTGGGACCCCACATTTCCTTCTACTAGTGAACTTGATTGGACCAAATTCCTGATCATAATACTTGGCTTCCACAAATCTTATAGCTACTATGAACCTTATTTTCCCTCACCAACTCCACTTCATTATCCTTCCAAAATAATAAGAACTGATGAAGAGAGTACGACACACACTAGTTGGCATGAATCCAGTCCCTCAGCAAAATGTTGTAATTTACAGTAAAGTCTATCACAAAGAAGCAGATAATGCAATTTTGCTACCAATAGTGATATCTATAGGTAATATCCCCAAGGTCTTGGATACTACTTCAGTAAAGGCAGACACAACCACCTCTGTTTCTATCGGATCACTAATGCTCCTTCTCAGAGCTCTCAACATCCACAATGGCATTACATTTACCACTAATCCATTACCTATCGGTACCTTGGATACTAGTCTACCATTGAGATGGGTTCTTACATACAAAGGCTTTATATGCCTTGTCATTTCCACATAGGGTTTCTCAAGTATCACCTTTTAGGGTCTACATTCTTCAGAGGATTTTATGGTGTCCCCATCGTGGTCCTCATCTTTCTCTATCGCCAGGTGCTTCCCTTCTACCTCTACTAGATCTTCCTCTGCCTTTTTTAACTTGAAGATAGCTGGCAATGTTAAAGAAATAATGGAACAATTTAAAGAAATTGGGATTTCACTTATTAATAAGGCCTCCGAGTCCATTACTTCATCTACATTGTTCATTGACTCTATATCCTTTATAGCTTTCCTCCTAAACTTTTTTTTTTTACAAGCTAGGAACCATTCCTTCATTTACTTTCTATAATTCCATGGCCTCCTCCAAGAGTGTTTTATCAGGTATATCAATGAGCTGCCTTTTATCAATTGTTGTTTGCCTCTTCATCCTTCTCTTCTAACTCTTGGAAAGCCTTTGGGGAAATTTTTTGTGTTGTACCACATGCCACCTTTGACTAAAAAAACCCTAAGAGGAATGATACACCTCACAGGCCTTTCTATCTCTATAACCCTCTCCTTTGAAAAAACAGGTTTGTTTCCCTCTATATCTTTTGGAGAAGTGAATTTGGCCTTGGGAGACATCATTTTGTACCTTGGAGAACTAGGTCCACTCTAGAAAACAGGCATGATCGAGAGTGAACATGTCCTTCCCGCTCTTCTCTCTCGAGAAGTGAAGGTTCTACAATCTTCTCTCTTGGGGGAAATAATCTACCCTTTGGAGGAGTGATTCTATCTTATGGAAAAAACCTTCTTTTACTTAGAGGAACAACTCTATCCCTAGATTCACCTCTTGAAAATCTGCTCTCAGCTCGCTCCCTTGAAAAAACAAGTTTGTTTTCCTTCTTCCTTGGAATAGTAACTTTTCCTACAACTTTGTCATTTAGAGGAGTGAACTTACCCTTTGGGGAAAAGGCTCTATTTTGTGAGGAACATTATCTTAACCTACCCGCATCATTCTCCCTTGGAGCAATGAACCTACCCCGTGGAGGGGTGAGCTTTTCTGCAAACTTTTCTATGGGAGGAACGAACCCATCTCCTGGGGAATTCATCTTGCCTTTTGAGGAAAATCTCATTTCCTTGGAGAATCGATTATCCTACTATGTTCCCTAATGTACCCCCTTCATTGTATTTCTCCCTAATAGAGGATCTATACAAACTATAAATCACTTCTTTTTCAACTTATCAACATGGACTAGACAATATTTAAGGACTCATAACTTTCTTAGAGAGAGTTTTCCCGCCTTCTTGGATTCTATCAATGCTCTTATGTCGAAGTTGGCAGTGTTGATTGAGGCTATTGGTAGGAAAGGATCCTCATCGATTACCATAGCCTCATTTTTGTTAGGAAACTTAAGCATCCCTTTGTTAATTGTGACACCCCATAATCCGAGGGTCCGTTGATCACTCATCAACCCTCTAAAAGCTTGTGGATATCGTGTAACTCAATACCACTCCGTTGTGTCCCATTTACCGGGATCCATAATTTAAAAAAATCGAATAAAGTCTTCTTTGTACGGGGAGCTCTATCCAAAACCTAACTTGTACAATATACCAGAACATGACCCATCCGAGGCTCAATATAACATAATGACCGCACTAGGTCCATTTATAAGTAAAAATTGACTACACCGAGTCCATTTTTCCACATTCATGTAAAAACATGCCAAGCTATATTAAAAACAGTCCAAATGGGTTCAATTACAACACTTTTACATAAAAATACATCCTAAAACTAGTTTGCTCAAAAAAAAATTACAAAAAGAATTTATAAAAGCCACAAGTCGGTTTTCTTCACCCTTGTAGCCCTGGATGAGAGCCGTCCACCGGCGTATATCCTGCACCTGAAATGTTTTCCCCATATAGGGTGAGTCACGCCCAGTAGTGTAATTCCTACATAGGATACTCCCCACCTAAGTGCACATACAATGTTTACACTTGACAATTCATATTCATATCAACATTCCAAGTAAGAATATGCAAATTCTAGGTTGGAATTCTACATGTCATGCTATGAAATGAGATGAGACTCACTCATGCACCATACCCTGAGTATTTACCGACTCTCATCACACAATGCAATGCCAATGTGTAATAAAATCCGTCATTGGTGAATTTCATCCAATGATCACTTTATAAAAAAAACCTATGTGTCTTTCCGAGGTAGCGGATTTCGGAATTTCACCGTGAAGCTCCGCGACGCCAATCACACTTTTCGACTTTCACCATCGGAGTGTATGAACCAATAACCAAATCTTTCACCGGAGGGAGTGTCTAGCCCTTCTTGCTATTACCCGACACAAGCTTTATATGTCATGCAACCGTGCGACTCTGTTGAACTTTGTCCAACGGTACCGAACCTGTCATGCCCCTACCCTCGCTTAGGCGAAGATAGGGGGTGTGGCACGAGACTAGGACTCCTTCAACTGCTTTTCGGACATTGGTTGGCCCATTTCAATTAACAAATCCATAAGGAAATAAAATTCTAGTACCACCACCGTAGTGGTGGTTAGCTGTCTTATACATATTCCTGAGTCTCATTTACTTGTACATAAATAACTCTCACTATTACAAAAACTTTTACATTTACATTACAAAATCAAATTCGAAACATACATCAGGTGGACTCCTACAGATGTGTTGGCCCTGGCTGATGCGAAATGCCACAAATTTTCTCTTTGGTACCTACACCAATGAAACACTCGTGCTAAGCTTATAGCTTAGTGGGAAACAAATATGACCACTTGAAGTGGTCCACATTTACAGAATACATATAACATAAAGTATATAAAATTTTATATATATACAAAATTCTATAAGAGTTTTCATATCACGTAATTCTTATATGAGAACTTTCCCATATCTCAGTAGACTTCCCGAACAAATATCTTATACAAAAAGGACCCGTAGGTACATTACAGATCAGAACTGATTTCTTGACTTACTTCTTAATCATCATTCAGATTCTTATCATTTAATTTCATGTAACTTATTATTCGGATATATAACATATAAGTATTTTCTGCGTAGACCTCCTATGCGAGATGAGAAAGGACGATACAATAAGTACTGAAGGTGCGATTATGATCACGATGCGAAGAGATGTGCACCCCACGTAACAGAAGTGACGTAGCACTTGCTTGGGAGTCTTAGGAAGCGTTCAGTGATGCCTACCACGTAACAAAAGTGTCATAGCACTAGCATGAGTGTCGAAGCACTTATTAGAGACGTGTCTACCCACGCAACAGAAGTGTCGTAGCACTAGTAGGAGTGCCAAAGCACTAATTAGAGACGTTCCTACCCATGTAACAGAAGTGTCGTAGCACTAGCAGGAGTACCAAAGCACTTATCAGAAATGCCTATTCATTCACTATTCGGTCTTAAGAGTGGCAAACAATTATATGTATTTCAAAACTCCTTTTATCATTCTTAATCCCATTAGCAAAAGAGGGCAAGAAATACGCTTCGTCGAGTTGACGAGGTACATAATATTTTTCATATAACTTTAATACTTGTACGAACCCTTTCATTCACTTATTAGGGTCCTCATTAATTTAATGGATAATTGTTAGAATTAGGAAGGAACGAAACATGAACCTGATGTGCCCGCTGGCGAGAAGCTTCGTTGCCTAGGTGGGGCATGCTCCTCGCGAGCGGACTAGAAAGTTTAGAAAACCTTGTATGGGTGCTAGGCGAGAGGGTGTCTTCGCCTGGCGTGGACTCTGCCTTTGGGGTGTAGGGTATTAAACAGAAACATAAATGACCAGTTTGGTCATTTTAGTCACATAACTCTTTCCTTGAAACACACCATTAAAAACAAAACCATAAAACCTTAAACCAACCAAAAACACATGTATTGAAAAGTTGGGAGTTTTCCTAACCCTACTTAAACAAGTATTTCAAACAATCCCAAAATAAGTTCTAAATAAGAGTTAAAGTAAAAGTATCGAACTTCGAACTAGCATCCTTACTATAGTTTCCTTACAAATATCCAAACAAGTGTTCCAAACCTAGATTCTTCTCTTCTCTTCTTCCTTCTTCCTTCTTCTTCTTCTCTTTTTCTTTTTCTCCTTCTCCTTCTCCCACCGAATTGCCCTAACTCTCAAGCCAAATTAATGGGATTTGTTTAGGGCCATGTTTGGCATGCTATAGATTATTTTAGGTGTTTCTTTCTATTTTCCCATGTCCTTTTCTTTTCTATTTTCAAATTTTAACTTTATCTTTATTTCCAATTTAACATAATCTTTCATCTTATGCCACTTGGGTCCTTAAATTGGCAAATTACTAATTTATCCTTTACTCTTGGATAACTCTTGGGTTTTTATCATTTTTCTTACTTAGCATTTATATTCCAGAGAATACAAATTTTACTGTTCTTATATTATAAAACTGAAATAACTACTAGGGTCTAATTCGGGGTGTTACAAAACTCACTTATCAATCACCAAATGTGGTGTTTGATTTCAGCCATGCACTTATACCCATGAAATGCGCTTTCCCTGTGTATATGCAATGTAATGCACAATTGCATGTCAATTTCATGTCACATATGTAATGTGTAAGACCCCAAAAAATTCTAATTTTCTAAAAAATGATAAAATGATAATTTCGATCAAAATTCGGAATTTTTTCTAGATCTCGGATGAAACAAATTTCACTATGGGAATCGTCTCGCAAAATCTAGATATCACGTCGAATTTTGTCGAATTCTGAGACAGTCATAATTTCACGTTTTTCGGGGCATCGAGAGTGGTGCGGGACACTTGACACATTGTGAGTGGCTCAAAAGGTGCCACATGTCATGTGCAGAATGAGTCAAACATGAGTTCAAATGGGACCCATGAGAGACATGTGGCAACATGTGATTGGGTGAAATTCCATGGTAGATGGATAAGGGGATAAGGTGTAATCTAAGGAGCCAATGGGAGCTTGACACTTGGCAAGTGAGAGGACACCATGTTGACCCCTATCTTCTCCCAATCGTTTTGGGAGGGAAAAAGAGAAAAAGAGAGAGAAAGAGAGAGCCTTTAGAGAGAGAAGTTCTACCTTATCTCTAGAATTCCTTGTGATCGGTCCGTTAAATTCCGATGAGACGAAGCGAAGTTGAGTCCCCGTGGTAGAGGCTGCAGCGTGGAGTCTTGGTATTGTGGAGTTTCGCGACGAGGAGTTAGAGGTTTTCTCCTAATAGATTTATTCTTTAGCTAAGAGCCATTCTAATGGTTAAGGATGTTCGGGGGTCGGAATGGTCGTTCATTCGGTTCCAAAACTTGGACTAAATGGTGAAATCCTTAGAGTGGTTTTGGACAGTCCCGAAACTGACCATGGACTGTTTGTGTGTGGCTTAGTGTGTTGATATGTTATTGCTATGATTGAATAACATGTGTGTTGTTTGTGTGATGCTTTGGGCAACTCCAAGATGGACTTCCGGATTTCTTATTAGCCCATATGAGCTAATTTTGGTGTTATTACTATGAATGAATAACATGTTGTTTGTGTATTATTTTCGTTAATATATGCATGCGTAATATATTAACATGAATTATTATGAAATGGCATAATGCATTTCATATGCACTGGGGTAACCTAGAACAATAGGTATGAGTGCATGACATGAAAAACAAACATGGTTGTCAAATGAATTTCATGGGAAGATTTTCCGAAGAGAGTGCCTTGAAGTTGTCAATGACTCATCTCGGAGAAAGACCCGTGACATTTGAAGAGTTATCCAACAATTCACCTTAGAGGGTTGTCCAATAGAATTTTATCAGAAAATTGGTATTATGTTTTCAAGAACAAAAACCTTTTATTTTGAAAACAGTGTTTCTCACACTTAGCTTAGGCATGCGTGAAGGAGCCAGTGAGGGCTCGAGATGTGGGGATGGGTGAGTCACATTCTCATCTATAGCATGTAGACATTTGAGTAGGGACTTGTATGTTTTACTTGAATGTTTGGTGTGCCATTGCATTAGCACTTGGATGGGGAGTAAATGTAGGAGATCTCATCACTCTGGCTTTGATCCGCCCCATCATTAAGGATCCCCCTTTTCGGTCTGGGAGTATTCGAAGACGGCGCTCAACAGAGGCCTGCGAGAAAGAAAGTCGACATGTGGCTTTGATTATATATGTTTTGTAAAACATGTTGTATAAGAGTGTAATTAACTCTTGAAACTATTGTAATATAGTTGGTTATATTTTGGTGAGTATGGATGTATGGGCCCAACATGGCCATTTTTACTCATGTTTGAGTCTCGAGTAGAGAGAGACTCGTTTTGTGGCGTTAAGACACTCAATGACCACATGTATTTTGCGGGTTGACGGGTAGTCAACGGACCCCCGGGTTCGAGGCGTCACATAATGAATGTCACATGGACAATTTAAATTACACAATTCATCATGTATCATGGACAATCATATCATATGCATGTAATCTCCAAATAAACACTCAGACCAATGTCAATATATTAATACACATATATCAACATTTTATTTATAAACCACAACTAAACATGTTATAACAAAATCAAGCAATAACACCCTTAACTCTCAAGGCCAAATGTGACATATAAAATGCCCAGCAATAGGCCCCAAACAGGCCCTTAAACTGGCCATAAAACCAGCCATAAAAACCAGCTCCAAACAGGCCATTAAAACAGCCCCTTAAGAGGCTATAAAAACAACTCCAAACAACCCCTTAACAAGCCATAAAAATAACTCCAAACATGCCATAAAAACAGCCCCTTAACAGGCCATAAAAACAGCTCCAAACAGCCCGAAAACTAGCCATAAAACCAGCCTAACATGCCCTTAAACAGTCCTAGATTTTAAATCCAAACAACCCTTAAAACAATCAAAAGGTAGAAATAAACCAAAGTAGGAAGAACCCTACCTCTTGAAGAGTAGTAAAGTAGGTAGGAAGTCTCAAGAACACCTCCTTAACTCGAAAACTTTGATTTCCCCAAATCTCATCCTTTGGATCTTCGATGAAACTTCTTGTTTTTGGTACACACATGTAGCCCTCATCGAGGCGATAAAGTTCTTGGCTCAACAAATTCCGACCAATGGAACTCCGACGATCACATAAAGAAGACTTAGATGCTCTCTTTCTCTCCCTCTCCCTCTCTCAATTAAAAACTAGTAGTAAATGGAGATTTTTTTCTCCAAAAATCTGTTCTTTTGACCTTATCTTAAGTCTTAAAGACTTGGGCCATGTCGCGCCACATGTTTACGCCTTGTTCGGGTCTGTTTTTTTCCCAAAACAATTAATTTCATCCCGATTTAAGTTCAAATTATTTTATATGAACTTTGTTTAAATTATTTTCCAACTTTCGAAATTTTCTTAAAAACTTTGCTTGTGGGTCACTGTGATAATTCGCTCAAAAAAACGTGAAAATTCCCAACTATCTCAAATCCTACGAAGTCTTCTAGGGAACTAGATTTCAGCCAGATTTAATCCAATGGTGAGGTTCGTTTCGTTAACTGAGAGCTAGAAAATTTCAAGTTTGCAACTTGTACCGTAGTAGCAATTTTTTTTAAAAAGTTCAAATTTACCCTGGTTTTACATTGATCCTATCCTATATGACATTTCTGAAACCCCAACATGCATTAGTAGTGTGATTCCATGAATTGTGGTACTTACATTAAGCTTTTCCCCTTTTTTCATCCATGTTAGGGATCCAATGGTCTTTAAGGAAGGTAATGAATTTTTCTTTCGCAAGAAAATTGAATATTTCCTTTGTTTTCACTACCTCAAAAGTATATTGGACCTGTGTACCAACAATTTATGTCTTCTTCCACAAATCAAGTGCCTTTTCTACAAAAAGAGGACAAGTGATGGTCCGTGTAGTAGATAGATTTGTCACTGCCACCTCCTAGTTCACCTCTTGATAATAGTATCCCATGGACTTCTTCCTTCGGTAACTTTCTTCCTTAAGCATCTCCTCATATTTTGTTACCTTAGCTACAAGTTCATGCACCTCTAAACCTCAACTCAACTCATTTTGTTACTTTTCTTGGGTCATTTTCACGTACTCCTCATTCTAAAAGATAGATCTTGCATATGTTTTTCATCTTCTCGGGAACTGAGACAAAACAACCGCCAGGCCCCTACTTTGAGCCACCGGATAGCCCACAATGCACACTTTAGGCTCAAACTCGAAAACTCAGGTAATTGCATTTCCATCTCTTGCCAACTTTGAATGGAGTTCCTTGGAAATGTTATATACCAAGTGAATGCTGCCTCTGTCAAAGAGCTAGGAAACAGTATAAGCTTGAAATGATACAAATTCTCGTAGTTAGCCAACTCCCCACATTGCACAGTGAATCTAGCAACATGTTCCAAGGTGGAATAGCCATCTTCTCTAGAGAATAAGGAGAAAAAAGGGATCTTATACCCCATCGGGTATGGGTTCTCTCTGTTTATCATTTCTAGATAAGGTTTGTAGAACTCTAGGCGGCCAATTTTCCTAAGGTTTGGCCCATATAACTCCTGTACCACCTCTTTTATTGCTTATAAATCTGGTACAAGGGATGGTTACCTAAAAGGCTGTTTAGGAACTTGTTGAACTCTCTATCCCCTGTTGTCATTCACTCTTGTAGGTAGTTGCATGATGCCCTCTTTGTCCTCCATTAAAAGAAAAGCCCCCTTCATATGCTTCATGCTATGTAAGTGGATTAGTCTGAGCAAAAATCCTCTAAGGGGCTGTGGCTTTGGTTGCATTAGGTCTTTCCTCTGCTACTTTCTCTAGAGTACCGCCCTCTCTCATATGGGGAGGAAGGTATCTAGCCTCTACCTGCATATGTAAGCAGTGAAATTAACTAGCTTCTCGTAGGTTCTAGAAGGTCATCAAATCATTAGAAAATTGTTTTTCATGCTTAAAAGCAACTTCCTATCTTGGTTACCCCCTTTCTCTAAGGTTCTCCAAGATGGATTGAGATTGCTGCTTCATTTATTCCATAAAAGCAGTCATAATCATTATTTGGATCTTTATTTCTTGTATGAGAGCCAGAAATTCATTAAAATTATTAGAAAAGAATAAAAGAGACATTACCTCGCACTCGTCTCTTCCACTTGTTTAATAGATGCTGGATGGATTCCCTACTCGTTATAATCGAGAATTCATATCGTTTTCTATCGCTCCACCAAGGTTAGAACTCTTCTTTCCTATGCTTTTCAGTAACATCGTGATCCTAGTTCAAAGACTTACAATTGTCTTACTCAATTTCGTAGCATCTTTTTAGCAAAAATCTGGTCCCACCAGGCATGCCAAAAATATGTTACGGTGGATTTTCTAATGGAATTCACCATAACATACAAAAAGTATGGATATTTGTGAATATGCGGGCGTGCCAAGAAATTATAGTATTTTCAAATTGAAACTGTACCAAAATCTAACTTCTGCTCAAATGAAAAATTGATTCCCCAATTCCCTTAATAGTTCCCTTGAATCTAAGTAGAAAAATACTTTGAAAAATAGATTGCAAAGACTGAATTGAAAGCTAAGAGGAAACTTAACTTACTAGTTGGAAAAATAGTAGATTTCATTATAGAATTTGACTTAAAATCAAGTGTTGAAGCAAGAAAGCTTTGAAGTATCAAATACTTGTACTAAAAAACATGTAAAACTAAGCTAAAAATATGGAAAAGACGGCTGAATAACTTGTTGAAAAATAAGAGAAATGCTGAAATGTTGAAATGCTCTTACTCGGTTTTGAGTCTTGGATGATGATCTTCCAAAATTGGTGTTGAGTCCTCATTTTATAGGCATTTCTGAGTAACTACTGTTGGATTTATGCTCCAGAAGCAATCTAGACCAAAAATTCAAGAGCCTTAATTAATAATGGGCCATAGGATCCCCAAGCTAGCTCATTAGATGACAGAGCCCATTTAACCTGACATAGATACTGCATGGAGCCCATTTTATCAGTCCCAAGGTGTTATAAAGCCCAAGGTGTTATAAAACCCTAATGGGGTTAGGGTTAGCAGTCTATAAATACACTGCTTCCTAGCCTCCGTAAAAGCAGGTTTATTAGCCTGTGCCTTATGAAAACACCTTGAGAGAGAAATGCAAACCGTAAAGGTTTCGCAGTGTTTTTCGATCTTTGTTTCTTTTATGATCGTGCGCCACATGCAATCATTACGCGAGATGGTACAACAACCAATGCAACAACTCGTAGTGGAGACTGACACGAACCCAAGGTATGCCTTGTTAGAGAGACTTATCAAGTCGCTGGATAATCCCGGCGACGACCCTACCACATAATGGCAGGCATTGGAGGATGTTGATGTGCAAGAGGAAAAAGGCAATGGATCGTGAGATGGAATCTATGGGTTCTAATCTCGCCTGGTCTCTTATAGAAGCAATCCCAAAGGTAAAACCAAATGGGTGTAAGTGGATTCCATGGTAGGAAAGAGGATCGGGATGGGAAGGTTAAAAAACTTCAAAGCTAGATTGGTGGCAAAAGGTTACACTCAAAAAGAGGGTATAGATTATGATGAAATTTTTTCAGCCAGTGTGAGCCATGCTTAAATATGTCCCTGCACATTCTTGAATGAGTACAGTTCTCTCTCGACATAAGATTTTGCAATGGATGTCAAAATGTTTTCTAAATGGAGAGTCGGAAGAAGAGGCCTATGTGCAAAGAACCGAAGGGTTCATAGCCTTAGGTCAAGAACACATGGCTTGCAAAAGTTGCACAGGTCATTTATGGCAAGTAAGATTCAAAGCCATGGAACACGCTGATCAAGTTATCAAATTATATGGATTTGAGAAAAGTCCTGATGAACCATGTGTGTATAAGAAAATTCAAGGAATAGTGGTAGTATTTTTGGTACTTTACGTAGATGATATTCTGTTAATTGGAAACAGTGTGAAAGTGTTATCAAACGTAAAGGGTTACCTGAAAAAGCAGTTTGATATGAAGGACTTGGGTGAACCTAACTATATTCTAGGAATCAAACTTCTTTACTTATAGACCTAAGAATAAGGTGTTAGCTTTATCCCAAGCCTCCTACATTGATAAATAGTGACCAGTTTGGCATGGAAAATTCCAAAGGGGGACTTCTACCTCTACATGAAATTTATCTTCTAAGGATAATCACCAAAACTCCAGAGAACTCATGAGTAAAACCTTATGCTTCCTATCATGGTAGTCTCATGTATGCTATGCTGGCTGCATCAAAGCCGTATATCTCGTTATGCAAAGGGGAGTAGTGTCGATGCAATCGATCCTTGAGAATGACTGACAACAAAGTGGAAAACATATACTCAAGTATTTAAAGAGAACGAGGATTATATGTTGGTGTATTCCGCTGGGAGTCTTAAAACACTTGGTTATAAGATACAAGTAAGACAAAATAGAATCGAGGAGAACCCTAGTGCACTTTACTAAGTCTCTTCCCGAACGTGTGTTCGAGAAGCATGTAAATTGTATGGGTCTTTAAGAGGGTCCTGTGCTTACTTTAGAGTGAGGGAGTTGGTTACATTTGTGCTCTAGGAGCAAGACAAGTTGTAATTTTGTCATATAATACGCGAAGTTTTTTGCACATTATATTTACGCATAAGGTCCAGATTAATTACTTAGATATGATCATATGGATACTGCTAGTACTTATGTGCTCTGGGTCCCACTTAGTATTCTCATAATGCTATTTATAATAAATATAATTTATTATATGAACAGTTATTCCTTGATGTAATGGGTTTTAAGGTTTTCTCTTTGAGTTTTTTTTTCATACATTTTTTGAGAATACAGAACAAGAGAAAAGAAAGAATTTTTCTATTCTTTGTTTTTTTTCTCTAAGTGTTCTAAGATTCAGTTCTACGTCTGATTCATTGTGCCCACACACATCCATACCACCCCTGAGGATAGATCCGGGAAGATCGGACTCGCGTGCATTGCCGATCTCGTGATCGACTCGCGTAGATCGCTGGCTGCGTGCCAAGGTCAGATCCGAACAAGTGTAGATCGGGCTGGTCGGGTGGCCGATCAGGTCTAGTTGACTTGATCTCGCAAACTCCAGGTACTCATTTAATATTGTTCTTAGATACAGCTTGCATGTTTAATCATATTGCTAGTCCATGCTTCCACAAGCAGGTTTTCCCCTTCCAATTGGTATCGTGAGCATGCTATGATTAGATATGTACCCAGTATTCAATAATGCATGTAATTTTGATGTTGATTTAGTATATGGCACCTAGGTTCTATTTGTTGTTAGATCGCATGATTAGATCTGTTAATTTTGTGATTTTGTCTATGAATGGATGTGGCTATTTGAATGGTTTGTCTGATTCAAGGTAGATTTTTTGATTGTATTAATTTTTTCGGGTTTGCAAATGCAGTGAGGCCGGCCATAAGATCGTGCTTCTTTCCCGGTTTTATTTATTATTTACATTTTTTTTTTTTAATTAAAAATAGTTGTAATTTTAAATTTCAAATCAGAATCAGACACCCTTCATTATTTGGAAAGTCGAGAAGATCTCGACACCATCTTTAACGTGACCACCCGTGAAACGCTAGGAGGAGGAGGAGACGGACGGGACGCGCGATGCCCGGAACGCTGCGCGCCTACACGCGCCGGTGGAAGTTTCGCGTATCCCCACTCACGATAGTCTCGGCGCGCAGGGGCGGCAAGTGAGTCGCGGCATTTACCCGCGGTCGGGCTCGCCGTAAAAGGTGCCTTCCCCGGCCTAGGCTTTTGATTCGCGGATCTACGGACTACTACCCTTCAAATTAGAACATGTTAGGTTTTAGGGTTTTACCTATTTAGTTTCAATTTTTATAGTTTTGTAACTGAAATAATTGGGCTTCCAAGAACCTTAGGATATTTTGTAATAGGCCCAATTTTAATTTTTTAGAAAACCATGGATTAGTGGTTATTTAATTAATGCTTTTGTGAATGGTTTAAATTATATGCTTATAACATGTTTTATGTGATAACATGCCATATAGAATAGGTGGTGCCATATAAATTTGCATCAATGATAATTACATGTGCATAATAATTATTATGATTCTATTATCTAGTTTAATAATTATTATGGAAAAATTATTTTATTTTTTTTGAAATAATTTTAAAACTATTATTTAAAAACATGATCAGTAAGGTTTTACTAATTTAATTAATTTTAAACAAGGGTTTCCATTAGGTCTAATAATAAAATGATCATGTGATGCCCAAATCTGATAAACATGGTTGATTTTATTGGATTAGACTCAATTGCTTCAAAATTTTAATAAGATTGATCGGCTAACGCCGGCAATCTTCGATATTAAAGATACCTCAAATTAAAACAATGGTTAAAAATATTCAAACTTAATTTAATTATTACCCTCAACGAGGCTATACATATTTTTATTAAGTGCCCAAAGTTTTGAAACAATTAGAGTGAAATGATTAGTGTATTATCTAGGAAAGTTCCCTTGGCTTCAAGAAGGCGGGATTTAAGTAGCCCGCCAGGACTCCCCATCTTTCCCCGGGAACCAACTTAGTAGGATACTAACTAGTCGACTTAAATTTATTTTGTTATAAATATCTTGCCCAACGTAAGGTTTATAATGGAAACTAGACAATTGTTTACAATAAATGCAAAATAGTTTTCGGGATTAACTAAATTTTAAGATTATGTTTATTGTAAGATATTACGCTTTAATACTAGTGTGTATTTTTTCTAAAATGGCATCATTTAACCCACTTGCAATGATTTTGAGTCAAAAGCCTATGGATGGAAATAATTACAGTGAAATGGAAAACTAACCTGTACATTGTTCGATTTTGAAAACTCGAAGTTTGTCCTAACCACACTAAAGCCCAAATGAGCCCAAGAAGAAATGCATCCGACCAAGTCGAAAAGACTATGAGAATTGGGACAAAAAATATATCAGTCTATATCTTGCCGCGTTGCCAGTCATTTGAAAGACAGATATCTCATCTCGAGAGTGGAGCGTAAATGATCCGCACTCGACAAGATGCTGCACAATCAACAAGTTCTTAATGCAGCCATAGCTAGGCTATACGAACACTAGAACGACCGGGGAAGTGTGGAGATCATCAGTTCAAAATGATGTCACATCTCAATCAAGTCAAGTGTTGGGGATGAAGATGGAGCAGTTAGTCCCAAATTGATTTCATATTTGAATCCCTACCCGATCGCTTTACCCGCCTTAAAGTTAATTATAATATGAACAAGATGGACTAACTCCCACAGAGTCGATGCATGAACTTGAAAGTGCCAAAGGGCTTTCGAAAGTCAGCAAGTTCGGTATGACCGAGGGTTCTACTTTCAAGCCCAAAGGGAAACCTAAGGGTGGGGAAAAAGAATAAGAACAAGCGTATGGCCAGTACCGGGCCACAAAACCACCGCTATGCGAAGAAGCCGGAAGGCAAGTGCTTCGCGCGATGTATGTCATCGAAGCGTATCTGCCCTCGTGATTGCCAAAAAGCGTGTACGGGTAATTAAATGTGGTCAAGCTTGTTTAGTGGAGAATTATAATGATAAATGGATCATTGATTCGGGGAGTCACAACCATGTCTGCTACTCTTGCGTTGGTTCGCACAAACTATTCGTCGGGACAGAATCGTAGGTTTTCGAGGCTGAAACGGAGAACATGTCTCCGTTAAAGCATTAGGACAAGTAGAATTATTTTTCTACAATGGATAGGACTTTTATGTTTAGTAGATCATTTATATGTGTCGGATTTTAAAAGGAATTTAATTTCTCGTTAGTTGTTTATTTGAACAAGGCTTAACAAAGGAATTTAATTCCTTTTATTACAATAAGAAGTTCAACTTCGGCTTATTTGTACCCTGATTTATTAGATGGTCTTTATTATTTAAGTCCTATGTCCTATGACATTTTGTTTAATTAACGAAATTGTTGATAAGCATGATCACTCAGCCAAGAAAAGGAAAGTTTCAAATGAACGTACCTTTGGCATTTGCGATTAGGGTCATATTAATCCTAATAGGACTCCTATGGTTTGGTAAAAGTGATCTTAACTTCCTAGACTTTGAACTCATACTCAAGATGTGAATCTTGTTCGAAGGTAAATGACCAAAAGGCCCTTTAAAGCCAAAGATATCGCAACTAAACTACCGAATTGGTGCATACCGATGTGTGCGACCAATAAATGTCCAAGCGAGGAGGGTATGAGTATTTTGTCACCTTACGCATGACTACTCAAGATATGGATATATTACCCACGCGCCAAAAGTCAAACTTCACTAAATTTCGAGTTTAAGGCTGAGGCAAGTAGTGCTAAATTAGACTCCATATCAAAGAGCTCGGGTCCGACCGAAAGGTGAATACCTATCTGAGAGTTTAAGTCTTACTTGACTTCCAAGAGGGATAGTTTCACAACTATCGCGACTGAACACCCCAAAGAAACGGAGTTGCGTAAAGAAGAAATAGAACTCTTTCGTGATATGGTGAGGCCACGTTAGTTATTCATCTCTACCTATACTGCTTTGGGGATATGCCATAGAAACTCCGCAATGTATCTTCCGAATTTAGTTCCCTTCTAAACGGTTCCTAAGACACTCACAGAACTGTGGAAAGGGCGCAAGCCTAGTTTAAGCCATATCCGAATATGGGGTGCTCCTGCACATGTCTTAAGAAAGGATCCAAATAAGTTGGAATCGCGTACAGAGGTTTGCATGTTTGTTGGCTACCCTAAAGGAACGAGAGGTGACTATTTTATAGTCCTTCTCGATAAAAGGTTATTGTGAGTACTCACGCAACTTTTTCGAGGAAGACTATATAAGCAATTTCAAACCTAAGAGTAAAATACACACTGGTGAGCTTAATTCTCACCAAGAACAACCGAATTCACTGCGTTCGCTCTAATACCACTGATTCCTATGCATGTTCAAAGAGGGGAAAATGTACCCGAAGGTGAACAAGCACAGGTGGAACCAGTGGAACAAGATCCAATACATGTGGAACCAGAACTAGAAGAGCCAGTACAAGAGGAACTAAGACTTTGATGTGCCTGTAACAATGAACCACAACCTGGAGCTTCGTCAGAGCGATGAGTAAGGCTAAGTCACATGTAGATATGTCTTGCTGGGGCGTAGTCTTGTACTGGGTTATTGCTATTGACAAAGTGAAGATGATCCCCATCAATTACAAAGAAGCACCGGAAGATGTGGATGTGGCCAGGAGTGGCAAAGCCATAATCGCGAAATGGAATCTATGTATCTAATCTACCGGTCTCTTGTGAGGCACCCAAAGGGGTAAACCAGGTGTAAGTGATTTACAAGAGAAAAAGAGGATCAGATGTGGGAAGGTGGAACCTTCAAAGCTGATTGGTGGCAAAAGGCTATACCCAAAAGAGGGGATAGGATTATGAAGAAACCTTTCGCCAAGAGCTATGCTTAAATCTATCCGGATTCTTTAGTCAGAGTCGCTAGTCTCGATTACTAGATTTGGCGTATGGATGTCAAAATGCCTTTTAAATGGCAATTTTAAATGAGGACATCTACATGCAGCAAACTGTAAGGGTTCAAAGCTAAAGGCAAAGAATACATGGTATGCAAGTTGCAAAGGTCCATTTATGGACTTGGCAAGCATCTGCATCATGGAACATCAGTTTGATCGTGCCATTACTTTTTGGTTTTGAGAAAAGCCCCGATGAACCTTGTGTTTACAAAAGAATCCAAGCACGTAAGGTAGTTTTTCTTAGTCCTTTACGATGACATATTGAAAGATCGGAAACGACAAACAAGTGTTGTCAAAAAGATCGGGTTGCATAAATGGGCTTGATATGAAAGACTCGGGAGATGCCAACTATATTCTTGAATCAAACTTATACGACCGAAGAATAAGTTGTTGGCACTATCTCAAGCTCTTATATTGATAAAATTCTTGTCGTTTAACATGGAAAATTCCAAAAGGGATCCTTACCCTTAGACATGGAATTCATCTTTCTAAGGAGCCATCACCAAAAACTCCCGAAAGGCAAAGAACGTATGAGGATACCTTATGTGCCTCTACTGTAGGTAGTCCTACATGCCATGTTATGTACCGTGCCGATATCCGTTATGCATGATGTAAGCCGGTATCAATCAACCCGTGAAGAACACTGGATTGGCAAGAAAGCATATACTTAAGTATCTAAGGAGAACAAGAGATTATATGCTAGTATATTCCAGTGGGAGTTTAGAAACCATTGGTTTCACAGACTCAGATTTCCAAGGGGATATTGACTCAAGGAAATCTACTCTCTCGCTATGTAGTTTACACTATATGGTGGAGTCGTCATTTTGAGTGAGCATAAATCACGCAGGTAGCGCATTCCACCACAGGTCGAATATGTTGTCGCTCGGCGCGCCTAAGGAAGCCGTGGCTAAAGAAGTTCATTATGGATCTTCGTGGATACCCAGCGCGTGTCGGCCCATTACCCCATCGCGGACAACAAGGCCGTAGCACAAATTCAAAGAACCAAGGTATCACAAGAAACAAAAACACATTGAGAGGAAGTACCACTTGATCCGAGACATCATTGAGCGAGGAGGCATGCTGGTTACCAAAATACGAGGAAACCTTAGCGACCTATTCACAAAGGCTCTAATTGCTCGCTTTTGAAAGACATGTAGATTCTATGGGTGTTAGAGATTACTGCATTTATTTTAGGACTAGTGGGAGTTTTTTTTTTATTTGAGCTTTTGTAGCAAGACAAATAAAATTATTGTATTTTTCTGTGTTAATAAAATTTCAATGAGGTATTAATTTCACCTTGTGCACACTAGTATTTTTCGTATTAAGGTCCAGATTAATTATGCAGTATATGGTCATATGGATAGCCCATGGAAGACATGATCATAAGTTCTCATAATTAATGAATAAGATCACTATTGAATAAAGTTGACGCTTTATTTAGACTCCGCAATATTTTATGAAATAACTGCCTTGGTTATTATAAAATATCAAAAGTGCATTATGTTTGCATTGATAGGATCAAAGAAAGATTTAATTAAAGCAATTTGCGGAAGGAATTAAATCTCAAGTGATATTTGATTATTATTTTCTCTCAATCCTGAGTTTATTTTAAATAGGTAATTGAATAATTACCTGGCTTTTGAATTGCTAATATGTGAGGCCTATTTGACGGCCAATACCTAGATGATTCGGGGAACGTGATTGTTTAATTACCAAAGATTTATGAAATAAACAAAATGGAATAAAGGAAATATCCTCTTGATATGTTTCGTACTTGATGTACGAAGTCACCGCGCATTTGATCCATTAGAGAAACTTAAATCAAGAGATTAAAATAATTAATTGATGATGTAAAATATAATCAATTAATTATCGATATTTTACAACGGAGGAAATTAATATATATATCAATATTATTAATTTTGGGAGTTCAACTCTGGGCCTTTTAGTGGAGTGGCACCGGATTAGATAACTGCTTTTCAATTATAAGGAGCCTTAATTAATAATAGCCGTTTGATCCCTGTGCTAGCTCAAAGGCGGGAGCTCATATCAAGAATGGAACTATAGAACACAAAAGTTGAGTTACATGGTTTTGGGCTTATGCTCAAGTTTGTACTCAAGAGCAAGTGGGAGATTGTTAGCAATTATGTGCTCTTGGGTCCCACTTAGTATTCTCTATTATATGAACGGTTATTTATAATAAATATAATTTATTATATGAACAGTTATTCCTTGATGTAATGGGTTTTAAGGTTTTCTCTTTGAGTTTTTTTTCATACATTTTTGGAGTATCATTAACAAGAGAAAGAAAGAATTTTTCTATTCTTGTTTTTTCTCTAAGTGTTCTAAGATCTACTCTACGTCTCATCTCATTGTGCCCACACACATCCATACCACTCTCGAGATAGATCCGGGAAGATCTACGGCAGACACATCCAGATCGGACTGTAGATCGCTATCGCGTGCCGTTGCCGTGAGATCTGACGGTAGATTGCTGGTGGTGGCTGATCTAGAAGTCTAGTTGACGGATCTGCAAATCTACATAGGTAATTTTATTTAATATTGAATTTTAGATACAGTTGCATGTTTAATCATATTGCTAGATCCATGCTTCCGCTGTGTGTTTTTCCTTCAGATACGTCCATTGAAGACATGATCACAGGTTCTCATAATTAATGAATTGTCTCACAGTTATTAAATAAAGTTGGGCACTTTATTTAGACTGCAATATTTTATGAAATGATCAGTCTTGGTTATTATAAAATATTGGAATGAATTATGGTCATTCTGAGAGGATCGAAAGAGATTTAATCAAGGATAAATTCGTGAAAGGATTTAAATCTCAAAGTATATTAGATATGTTATTTTTCTTAATCCCGAGTATATTATAAATAGATAATTAAGTTACTATGGTTCTTGAGTTATCAATAAGGAGGCCTATTTTAAATGACCATATCTTGATAATTGGGGATTATGGTATTTTGATTATCAAGTATTTATGAAATATACAAAATGGAATTTGTATGAAATATCCTCTTGACATGTTTCAGTACTCGGATATTGAAAGTCACTGGCCAGTGCATGGGATCCGTTAGAGAAACTGATAAGTCAAGAGAATAAAATAATTAGTTGATTTACAGAAAAAATCATCAATTAATTATTGATATTTTACAAAGGAAAATACATTTAATATAAAACATTATTAATTTTGGAATTCACATCTGGGTTTTTAGTGGAGTAGCCCCGGATAAGATTACGGTCCCAGACTTGCTTCGAAGCAAGTGGGAGATTGTTGGATTTATGCTCCAGAAGCAATCTAGATCGTTGATCAAAAGCCTTAATTAATAATGGGCCATAGGATCCTAAGCTAGCCTATTAGGATTATGAGCTTATTTAATCGATTATTAAGATACAAGATGGAGCCCATTTTAGGTTGGGGCCTAAGGTGTTATAAAGCCCAAGGTGTTATAAACCCTAAATTTCGGGTTGTGGCTAGTAAAGCCTATAAATACACCGCCTAGCCTCCAGGTAAGGTAGTTTTATTAAATTCGCGCTTATTAAAACACTCGAGAGAGAAACAGAAACCGAAAGGTTTCATAGTGTTTTTCAGATCTTGTTTCTTTTATGATCGTGTGCGCCCCACACGCAAACTGGCCACGTGAGAATAGCTTCGAAGGTCTCTGTGGATTCTAAAGAGATTTTCTCGCACTACTACAAAGTTAGTACGTAGCGGCGAAAAGATATCTTATCATACAATCGATTTAACTCGTGCGATTCCTCAAGCCTGGCCAGGTGATTCCTTCAACTACACCAGCCCACTTTCTCCAATAATTGTCCATGTCTCAAGTAAGGAGTCTTACTCCCCAAGTAACTTTCCACCACTGCCCACGATTTTTTGCCATGTCATGACTTTAAGAAAAAGTCTCCTCCATCTTTGCCTTTGAGACAAAGTAACAATATTCTCTGCTGACAACTTTGAAAAATCTTTAAAAATTCAAGAAATATCTCTGGACCTTTTCATGGGTTGAAAAATCTTAAACAAAGCCTTAGATTTTTGTCCTGGTTTTCAAATAAATTATTATATAAAATCCTAACTTTTTCCTCTGAAAACATGTCGGATTTGAGAGAGATGTTCAATATTTCTATTAAACATTAAATCTCCCACGATCTCATTCCTCAATCCTCACAACTTTATAAGAAAATGGATAAATATAAAAATAGAATAAATTTAAGATCTTTATACTATGCAAAAAGGTGTAGATAAGGCTGCTTTACTTGAACAACAAGATTATGACCATCTTCAACCACTAGAAAGGTCTTCATTTTGTATCATTGTTGACATCATGATGCAAATCTGTTTTTTTTTTACTTTTTTATAACAAAACTTATAAAAAATTATTAGGGTTTTCATTAGAATTGTTCTTAAAAACAGTTTTTCTATTTCTAAAAGTAGAAAATTGTTCTCCATATAGGAAACATGTTTGATAATTATGTGAACTTATGGTAAGATGGTAATAGAGTTGGGAATATGGGCTAACCCATTTTGACCCGTAATTTTAGTGAGATCAGACATCAATTTTTATGGCTCGAATAAAACTTTAGCCTAATTACTTGGCCTGAATAAAACTTGGGTCTAATGGTCCAACGCGAATAAAACTCAGGCCTAATGCCCCGTGACCCATTCGGGTTAGGACCGGGCTAGCCCGTCTGGCCCACTTGACCCGAATTGTTTCTTATATTTAATATTTTATTTTCTTAATAATTACACAAGTTTTTGTTTATATTTTTTTAAGTAATTAGTTTTCTAGTTATATAAAATACATGTTTCTTTTTATTATTGAAAATATAAAAAATAATATTTAAATAATAGTTGTCATAGTGATTCAATTATATTAATAAAGTAAAATCATACATATATGAAAATTAATTAAAAATAAGATAATATTAAAAAAGAATTAATATATTTTGTTATATAATTTTTTAACAACATAAAAACAAATTATAAGTATTTTAAATAAAATTTTATTTTATAAATTATTTTAAAATATTATAAATTTATTTTTTAATGTTTTACTATTTTGATCCATTTTGACCCGAATAAACCCATGACCCACCTAAGGTCGGGCTAGGCTAACCGAACACTGGCCGAATTCCCAACTCTAGATTGTATCGTATAACTTTAGATATAAAACTAAAAGTCATTGCTATAAAGTAGAATATGAATCAAAAGGCATGAAAGAGATGTGGCTAATAAAAGACAAAGAAGGAAAATATAAACTATTTAATGAAGGGCGTCTCTGGCTTATAAGTGGGGTTAAAGGGGAATAAAACTTTTTGGGGAATTTTTTTTGCATAAAAATGTTTTAGAAGGTGACCCTTTTTTAGTCATAGACTCAATTACCACTGAGGACTTTGTTTATATAAATTGAATTTAATTAAGAAAAATAAATCTACTAAATAATTTGTATGGATTGAATACTTTATCAATGTATATGTTATACTAATTTTTCAGTCACATAAGAAATGCTTAGATTGTTGGTAACGATATTTAATATAAATTTATTTATTCTTTTTTAAGTAATATTTTTAACAAAAAACAGTCTTGATTTATATTTATAGAAGTTCTCATGAATTGATGAATTTTGCTGCATCGGTAGCAGATATCTATCTCACACAAAACATACTTGATTTATACTAGGTTCTTTTTTTATTTTTTATTTTTTTGTATATTACATAGTAATACATGTTCTTACAAATTCTAACTTGGATCTCCCTCAACCTCATTTCCAACATTTTATCACTTGAGCTAGGTCTAAAGGCAAATGTACTAGATGCAAAAAGAAAAGACTGAAGAAACTCCAAAGACATTACTAATCGGTATAAAGATTTAGATGGTTCAAAACCATGTATTATTGGTGCACTGGCATGCCTCCACTTGATTATTTCTACCTAACTAATTTCAGATAACATCCGAGAAACACCGCATGGTTGGTCCGATCAGGTCAGTATTTAAGCATGAAATTGCGAGCTTTATTATGGTTATCACTTCCCTTCATAATGGGTGTGAGATGAGTCGAGGATCCAACACTTCTTCCAAAACTATGTTCTCCTTCTCCAGGGAAACTGAAAGAGACAAAATCTGATCTCCAGGATGTCTTCCTTTGATTACCTGCTACACATCTGCCATAGACATCAGCTTTTTCCTCGCTACTTATCAGAGGAGCAAGCTCTACAAAATTAGAAGGTAAGATATTATAATTTTGACATATTGATTTCTTTTGTAATTTCTGGTAGTGACCAGAAGCATGTATACTGTGCAACATATCCAAATGTGCCCGCAAGTGTGGTCTCGATTTCCATGAGTCTAAATTTTTAAAGCCACACGTGTCAAGCTCCAAATATGAGCTTCATATCGAGAATCCAACAAAAATGTTGTTGCTTGATATATCCCGCGCGAACAATTGGGGCGAGCAATCATGGTGCATGTAAGCATGCAGCATGAGCCACCCTTTGATGATGTTCACCCTTGTACCCCAATCCAATTTCTTACTTCTTCTTGCTCAATATCAGAGCTAGGCTAAGGTCTTTCAAGGTACCTATAGACTAGAAATTGTGTCTTGGATGTGAGCAAAAACCAAGAAGTTTCACGATGTTTCGATACTTGATTTCTGTCAGTGCTTGTATTTCATTTAGGAAATCCTTTTGATTTTCCATATCTATGTCGGATTGGTGAAGCTTCTTCACGGCTACTATGGAACCTAATGGCAGCTCTGCTTTGTAAAAGCTTCCATGCCCTCCCTTTCCGATGCAATACATGGGATCAAAATCGCTATTCTTATAACTTTTGGTACAGTTTTCTTCCATCAAAAGTTTGTATTGAAAAGAGATCATGTTGTACCTCACCTTGTTCGATTTCTGGATCTCTCTCTCTTCTTTTAGCAATAAAGAAAATTCCAATGAAAGCAAAAAGAAGTAGAAGTGATCCCAAAAGAGGGAATATGATTATAAACACAACTTTTTGTTGATCTACTACTGAAGCACGTGATTTGCAAGGTTGCAACCCTTCAACATTGCCACACAAATCTTTGTTCCCCTTTAACACCTCAACGGTAGCATTTCGAAAGGCATTGCAATCAGGAATGGGACCCTACAACTGATTGTATGATATGTCAACATACAACAAGGCATGCATTTCCTCAAAAGCGCTTGGAATGAGACCACTGAGGTTGTTATGGGAGAGGTCAAGCCTCTCCAAGTCCTCCAAACCTTGGATTTGTGACGGGATTCTTCCTGTAAGCAAGTTGTGACTCAAATCAAGCTCAGAGAGATGATTAAGTTTACCTATCTGAATTGGAATTCCGTCGTTGAGTCTATTATTGCTCAGGTTCAAGTGATGCAAATACAAGCATTTGCTCAAGCGCTTTGGTATTGACCCATTCAATCTATTTGATGAAAGGTCTAGATTCTCAAGGCGAGACAGTGAACCGAGTTCAGGAGGAATACTCCCAGAGAGTTGGTTGCCTTCATCATCAACTCCAATGTGAGAAGCACCCATTTTGGAATTTCCCCAACTAAATGATTTGAAGAAAGATCAAGATAGGTTAGATGGGTTGAGATTCCAAAATTTGCCGGTATGCTCCCTGTAATATTGTTCCGGGCAATCTTCAGGTTTTGTAGTCGTCCACACCTTCCCCAATTGTGAGGGAGCTCACCATAAAACCCGTCAGAGCGTAAGTCTATGTATTCCGTCAGCTACCACCAATTACCTCAAATATATTTCCAAAGTGAGTTGCTCTTCTCAACAGCTCTGGTCAAGTTTTTGCAAACTTTCAAGCTTTTAAAGATGGGACCACTGAGATGGTTGTCGTTCACTGTAAAGCGCACCAGAGATCCACCTTGGCAAATGCCTTCCGATAAAGAGCCATGTACCGTTTGTGTCGACAGCTTAATCAACAACTTCTTGCTTTAAGTTTCCTCTTAATTTCTCGTAGAAATGCAAATCCAGAAAGTCGGTTATCATGGAGGTATAAAGTTTCGCTGGTCGATTACCTAGTGAAGTAGGAATGGAACCATTGAGTTTATTTCGATATTTCTAGATGAATACAGAGATTTCAAGTTTCCTAATTTCGAGGAAACGGGAGACCAAAGTTGATTGATAAAGAGATGCAGGAGGGTAAGCTCACCTCGAATCACCTAATGACGCAGAATTGACCGAAATGTTCGTTCCAAAGGCTTAAACGTTGCAGGGATCTCAAATTTCCTACTTCAGGTGGGATAAGCCCAGAGAGACTATTGTTGAACAAATACAACATGGTTAAACGTTTCAAATTTTGGAAAATGAAAGGGATGGGACCTGTTAGAGTGTTGGTATCCAAGCATATCTCAACAAGATTAGTGAGATTTCCTATTTCTAGAGGAATGTGACCGGAATGTTGATTAGCATATAGATACAGGAAGACCAAGTTACTCAAATTTCCCAAAGAAGTAGGAATAGAACCCTCCAGTTGGTTGGCGTACAAATCAAGCTCCAAAAGAGACTTCAACTGACCAATTTCCTGAGGAATAGAACCATTTAGCTGATTTTGAAGCAGGTGCAGGACTTCAAGATTAGTTAATCTTCCAATTTCCAGCGGAATCCCCCCTGAGAATTGGTTGGTAGACAAATCAAGGTATTTGAGCTTTGAGAGGAGACCGATTTTGGAGCAGATGCACTAAAGAGGTCATGGATGCGTATATCAACCTAGGCAAGATTGGGAAAAGATGAGAAGAAGTGTTGAGAGTACCTCCCAAACTCGACTCGTGAGGTTTATCTTGATGACGCTCCCCGCTTGCTGCGTGATATCTCACTACTTGCATGGACTGTCGCTCTTCCATGGTGGTTGGAAGAAATACTGGTGAAGTTGTTAGAATAAAGAGTCCAAGAAAGCAGGGAAGAATGGTTATGGTTGTGGAGGGTAGCTTTCCATTTGAGTAGAGCTTGTGCTTCACATTAGAATAAGAAGAAAACATGGTGTGAACAAATCAAGAAAAGGAAATGAAACAAGGTAGAGAATTTTGTACTATGGTCGAGGATGCTATTGCTTTTAGTCACACTTCTACTTCATTAAATCTCATTTATATACACAAAATGGGCCTTTAATTTGTTAAAATATTTATTCCTTTTCAATGTCAAGATCAAGGTCCTTTTATGCATGACACCTGTTTTCCATGAGGATTTCAGCATGCTGGTCTTTCTACGTTATTATGGTCGTCGAAGTTGTCTGTTTCATCTGACAATTGCATGTTTAATTATCTTGTAATATCATTTGGTTGTATACGATAAGATACTTCTTTTTAGTATATATATATATATATATATATATATATATATATAGAGTATATATATATATATATATATATATATATATATATATATATATATATATATATAAATTGTGAAAAAGAAATAATTTTATTGATTCACGTATAACACATTTAATAGAAACATAGTATTAAATTTGCTAAAAACCTTAGAGAATGACGCAACATCCAGGTTAATAGTATAAAAAATCGGCACAAAACTTACTTATTTGATAATCCTATAATAACTAGAATACATCTTATTCTAGTACTGCGGCATATTGACGACCATGATTTAATGTTATTGTCCGATTAAATATGTTTTATCATAAGAAACGTCCATCACCGTACTAAGACAACACAATTGCACACCGTAACAAGTCTGTTATAAAACCACACGCCACAACAGCATAATCACAAAAAACAGTAAAACTCATATTTATGTAGTGAATTACTTATTGAGAAGAAAATGATAGAGAGATGTGTAAAGGAGTGATTTAAGGCCAAGAATTGCCAAAAAATCACTTTTTTTTGCTTAAGGAAAATGGGTTAACAGAAAGAAAAAAAAAATGAGAGGAGAAGAGGGACTGCTTGGGTTTTAAGTCAAAAAAAATATACTTTTTTATATTTTAGAATTTATTTTATTTGAATGAGATGCTTTGTGAATAGTATCTACAAATTAGAGCATCTCAAAGGAGTTGGCTAAACCCTCATCTTTAGCTATTTTACATTAGTCGACCCCTTAAATACACCTAAGGCTAGTTATCACGCCTAGCCATTTTCCATATTACCACCATTTGGCTAGCTACTTCTTATTAGAGCAAATACGCTAACTACTCTGATTTTTGCACCAACAGCACTCCAATGATGTAATCAATATGGTGATGACATGGCATATTACATAGTATTTTAGTTAAAGTTAGTTAAAATGGTTTGCTAAAATAGATAGTGTGGTTGGAGTAAAATTGAAATTTTGGTTATTTAAAGTAGATAATGTAATAAAAAATTCTATTTTTGTTAGCTAATTTACATAGCTCCCTTGGAGTTGCTCTTAAAGTATCTCTTATTCAATAAACTATATGTTATACTTAGAGCAAAGACGAGTATGGCTTTGTTTTCTCCTCGGGGTCAAGTTTCCATCGGAGTAGAAAGAGTACTTTGTTTTTCTGAGAAACTTATTGTGGAAGATAGGAAACTCTCTAATTGGTGGATTATGACACCTAAAATCGATTTTGCTGCATTTCATTCTCAGTTGTCAGGAAGACGATTTTATATTCTTCTAAGGGTTTATATATATGTATTGATAGGGTTTGAAAAAATAGCTCAGAAAGCCCACTCCATCAAGACCAAAGAGGTGATGCGCCTAACGCACACCTGTGCCCTCAAGATCGCCCAAATCGAAGGTCTAAGGCCAGTCCAAAGGACAACTCAATGAATTTGAAGCCCCATATCCCCGCAGATCGATTGTGATATCGCTTCAGGCGTAATGGGACGCCACCTCTAGCAATATTATCCGCGATCCAACCAAATCTTATCAATAAGGGAAGGAAAATAATAAATGTATCATCGCCGCTTGATCTATCCTCAATAAGGAAGGAGGATTATCTCAAACAAACAAATTTCCTTCTATATCCCGTAATTCAAATTCGACTGGATCAAATAAGAAAGACTGGAATAAGAAATATCTCGCCCAATGGGAAGGACCCTAATCACCATCCAACTAAGTTGAACATCTACTATAAATATTGTGACTACCCATCGGTAAAGGTACGCCGGGCTTCAAATGCAAAAACTCATACGTCTTGGCCTTTTTCTTTCTAAGCGAGAAACCGACTTGCACTGAGCGCACAAGCACAAACTCCCTCGCCGACCCCCCTTATTATTTCCTGTTCTTGCAGAGGGGAGCAACGTCCGGAGCCGGCAGTTCAACACCAACACCACACGACCCTATCTCAACCCGTATAATCTAAAAGGCAGGCCCCATCCCACCGCTAACAACCCTGGTCCAAATACCCGCAACTCCTACGCGCTCCCAAATTCCCAATTCCTATTGAAAAAGGCATCTCTTTATAACATGAACTGATTTTCGACTACCGATGGTATCGGTTAAGGAACACGCGTGAGTAACGCCAATCCGCCGAGGATGCGTGATCCACCAGCAATGCAGATGCACTTCGACGCAAGAGAAGCAATGCAACTAATACAAACGAAGTGGAAGCACTTCTGGTTCGCCAATTCAACGACCGATGGAAGAATTGAACAATTTTACGCAAAAGGAGGAAGAGATCCACAGAGGAATGACAGACTAAAAGCACGGCATTCCTCCCACGAGGAGCAAAGCGTACTCCATTCGCGAGACGCCGGCGTAATCCGTACCGATCCGTGAGGCACTGACCCCACGGCCTCATGAGGAGGAAAAACGGCTAATGCGTTTGGGAGGTATGTCGCAACTAAGTACCACATCACCCGCCAGAGTAAAGGAGCGTATGCTGGGAGCAGAGGTTTCGAGTTCAACAGTGAGCTCACCAGTGCTAAGGAGGTGGTTAAGGGACGCCGACACTATGGTACCTTTCAAACAAACCGACCTTCACACTAAGGTGCGCGCTCCTTTCTGCCGGGTTCGTAATGCCATAAATAGAAACATTTGACGAGTCAGATCCCAGTCATCACCCTCACGACGCAAAATCTGGCGACGCATGGGTATCGGGTGACCGCCGACGCAGGTACCGCCATCTATGCTAAAAGGTCGCGCCTGGCCGGGGTTCAACGTAATTTCCTTCGCCCATCCTCGTCATTCGGGAATTGGTCCATTGCTGTCACTTCCACTTCACTGCGCCGTAACGTATAGAAAGCCGAAGTTACCATCTGTTGGAGCGCTGCAGTGGCCTGCAGAAAGCCCAAGCCTTGACGGCAAAGGTTCAGTGCCTGAGTCCGAAATAGACATACTCCGATGAGAAAACGCATCACAACATTCATATTGCAGGATTAGAGTGCAATCGGCTGACTCATGTTTTCCATCTCAAAGAACCCGCAAGCAAGCATGGTCGAGGTACGCCAAAGCAGAAATATATAAACGGGCAAGAGGCCTCTGCATATCAAAGAAAGAGAGTTCTTCCACCGTGAAAGAGAGTATGCGCGGCTGCATAAACGATTTGCGACTCGAGCCCCAGGAGACAGAGAGACCAAGAGAAATCCCTGGCGAGAGCGAACGATCCCCTAAAAGGCTGGGAAACTCAGTGGATCGTCCCTGTTTTACCGCACCCGACAGCACAATCTGCCAAGTATTTCACCTCAACAAGCCACCCCCCACAATGCTGGGTCCCGTGTCCTGATGAAGTACCTAAATGGCAGCTCCTGAGACGGTCGATCGAGTTAGTAATCTGCACCTCACGGCAAAGAGACAACACCATATCATGGAGTTCCACAAGGACACGGCATCGCACTACAATTGTAGTATACAAATCAAGAGAGGAGAGGGGAATGGCTGTCATAAACGCGGATGGGTCCACGCCATATTCTCGAACTAACCCAAATCAGACCTGCTGTCATGCCCAGACCGTAATCCAGCCTCGACCAACAACAACCAGTTACATCAACATCAACAGCGAACTTAAACGGCGTGATCCCTGGAAACGCGGTAGGGGAGAATCGAAGTTCGCTTGAAGGCCCATCACGAAGATCAGATCACAGAAATGGGAGAAATACAAGTCGCACGGTCGCATCACACCACCATCACGCTCGATCAGATCCGAGGCGCCAGATTCCCATGATTTACCTATCGTGGTCGCGCGATCGTGGCAATAATTAATAACACGTTTGAACTGATAACGGAGTCTGTACCGACATCATATTCGCATCAGCCTTCGATAAATCGGGCGTACTTATGAGAGAAAAGCTGATCCTCGCCAAATGGCCACATCCGGCGGGGTTTTCGTGAGAGAAAAGTACTACCGTCGGTTCGGTCTTAACCGGTGCTAACCCCGTGAGATTCTTTGCCAGGCTTACCGACGACAAAGAAGGTTCCTTATAGTGCACGCCCACACGGAGAACACAGCACGGCGCACTCTCCTCAACGCAATAAAAGCCATCCTCCGTGATCATGATAATCAAATTCCCAACCGTACATAGTGTAGGAATGGTCCGAGGAGATCAGCCGAGTGGCTCAGTGAATGCTACACCGCTCCATGAAACAGCGCGCTTGACAACGTGAATGTAGATTGAGCTTGACATGCCTGACCAGATATTCACTCCCACTTCGTGATCCTCTTGAGGAAACTAGAACTGACACATGATGATTTGACTTAACATCTCACTTATACCTGGGCTCCAAATTAACTAAGGCCTCAAAAGCCTCCTCACTCGCACACAGACAAAGACATTTTCGCATGGAAACAAAGGGACATGGAGAATCGATCCCCACTGATAATCAATTATTTATCAACACCAACCCATCCTTCAAACCCACAAACAAAACGCAGAGTCGCGAAAGGTAAAGCCATCAACGAGGAAACTTGTAAGCTTCAAAGGTGAGCAACGTGAGGGTAGGAATATCCCCAGTGGTCATTAGTATTCCCGCTGTACCAGCGGTAAATGGTGGCGGGCGATCAGATTTACCACCATATAACAAGGCATGCCCGGCGAGCGATTTTCGCATGATCGCATCATCGTGATGCCACTACGCCAAGAACTTCTCGCTTATGGACGCATTTTCTCCGCGATAATCGTATCAAAGACGGATCCCGATGACCAGAAAGTTATCACTTCACACCAATAACTTATTGTTATTCGTGATGTTGTTCCCGCTCAAGAACCAGAGCGTCCATACCGAGTTAGTAAAACCTAATTTCTCCAAGGCATAGCACGACTATGGAGGTGTTACATAAATGATGATGCGGTAAAATCTACGTTTCAATATCCACATCCTCACCTCTCACGCCCAGATCCTATGAACTACAAATAGCGAGCCGAACCTTGGTACTAATGCGCTTCGTGTCACCTTAAATTCCTAGGCTTCATAGTCAATCATGTAGAATCGAGGCAAATCCGTATAAAATAAAGGTCAGACTGACATGCCGTCGCCATCGAATAAAGTCCGTAGATTGACAGAAGGATTGCGCGGTCTCTGTTTCATTTGTATCCAGGGCAGCGACAGTGCTGCTCTTCTTCAGGTGTCAAGAAGGCTTCAATGATAACATACAGGAAGCATTTAATGCATTAAAAACATTCCAGTTCCTCTCTCTCAACGTGACTTAGGTCCAGAGAGAGAACCTCACTTATACTTATCAGATCCGACTTCATCAAGTTGAAGATTGGCTGAGACACAAAGAGTGACAGGCACACCACCCGGCCTATTTGATATAAATGAAGCTCCGAGAGGAGCTTAAGAGAGGTGTTCTGCAAGGATGGAGAATTACTCACGTAACCACTCGGGCCGGCCACCTTATCGCTCATACTATAGAAGTCCCTATCGAATATCCGATGAAACAAGTGCGAATAACTAAGCCTCGAGGTCAGCCTTAAATGGGCCATAGAGCTAACTAGTCTGAAGATCGTGCATGTGCCAAAACACTATAAAAGCACAAAGTCCAGTCACTCTTCGCTGCTATGGAATTCATCTGATTAACTTGCTCAAAGCACTAATGGCAAAATCACTCTCCCAATTTGGCTTCCGTAGATGGAGCCTCAAATGGCCAAGGAAGTGAGCTGTCTAATTCTAACCTCACTAGAAGGGAATATAGACATTGAATATGCACTGCATTCGGGTTTCATGTTTTGAACAATAGCCAGCATGAGGTCGTGATAGCGCCCTTCAACTCAGCCTCATTCATCAGAGGCTTCCACCGCAGAAGCACATGTTGACTCCAACCAGTGGTCGCAAACAAGAAACCTACGAAGCCAAAAGTGAAACGATGATCCTATACCTCCTAAACGTCTGCCATCTATCAAAGAAATGGTGTTTGCTCAAGTCAAACATCCCTGTAACAGAATTTCAGCGTACGCCGCAATTAGCCAAACCTCACAAGAAGACCCACAGCTCAGACTTCTCAATACACCGCGAACCTCCGTCGATCCTTATAGCATGACGCTGCCCCACAAAGTCCTCAGCTGTCGACGCACCCGCATGAGATTATATTAATAACAACTCACTGCATTTAACTAAAGATACAAGCAAGATAAGGGCGGAGGTCTTCCAAAGCCACTAATCACATGGGAAGCCTCTATGCTGGTGACTTTCACACCCTTTCCTAAAATGTATCAGAGAAGACACCAAGTACGCAAGCAGCAGAGGTACACGAGGGTACGCGGGAACCATACCTGGCTGTCGTTATCAGCAGTGGGAGTTTAAGGCAAGTGATACATCGCCAAACCAGATACCATGATGCCACCACCAGTCAAGAAATGCGACCACCGAGCACGCCAAGATCTCACACCTCCCGCCATACCACATCAAATCACGAGTCCCCGGCCTTTCCAATAGCGCTTAACTGGGGCTCCCGCCATCAGCAAAGGGTCGGCAACGCCATAATCGTCTGGGATTACTTCACAAAGCGCGTAATGAGCCTGACAACATTGGCTAAGCGCGAAGATACGCAATTTCGTGTGGCGAGCCATCATAAGCCGCTTTGGCATTCCAAGAGCCTGTACTGCATGTTCTGAAAGGCCTGACACCGCAAATTCACAGTGGATTTCAGCTCGAACAAAATTATTATCATCTAAACAGATGATCCCGCAATAAATGGAAAGAAAAATGGCATCAATCGTAATCTCAAGGCAAATAAGATCAATTAGAAGGATCCTATGAAGGCAGAACACCCAGGTACTACGGGCTTACAAAGGATCTAAGACAAGTCACAAGAACCCGAAACCCATTCGTCTCAAATTCGCAATCTCAAGCAAGAAATTCGCCGAGGTAGAAGAATAAAACTCCAAGAGTCGAAAGTTGGAGATCGTATGATTTAGATTATGCGCCTCTTAAACTTAGAGCTCTTACTTAGTGCGAGCAAACTAAAGGCGCATGAGAGGGACAAGGAAATTGAAGGAGGTATGAGGAATCTAAAGTCAACCCCATAAGCTACATGGTATACTTGTTCAGAAAAGCTCCCGCTGGGCCAGGAAGAACCCGGGTCACATTCGTGGAAACGAAAGCCTCAACTGAAGGCCCATACATCATATCCCGAGTCGCTGCATCAGTACCATGAACCCAGCCAACAGAAAATCTTGCAAGACACGGAATGCGCACGACCTAAGTTTCACCGCGAAGGTCATTGTAATGTTAAATAATGCCTTACCCAAACTTCACGGATATGGAACCACCATTGGTCATTTGGTTAGACACTAAACGCAACATATACAAGATACAGTACGCAAAATGGAAGACGCATTTATTATAAAAAACAAAAGTGTCTTCATTTCAAATTGAATTACATTCAAGCAAGGAGGTCCCTGGACAGTCCTGAGTAATATTCCAAGACAAGCGCCTCAAATCGGCAAAAAAAAAAAAAAAGTGTGACAGAAAGCAAAATATGACAAAGGAGAAAATATGGTAATTTATGTCGGAGAAGAAAAGATAGACAAAGAAAATATATGAAAAGAGGAGAATAAGAAAATAAATAAATAGAAGAAGAAAAAGAACAATGATAATGGTTAAAAAGAGATATAGAAGGAGGAAAGATGAATGTGCCAGCATTGAAAACAGAGATGGTGCAAGACAATACTCTGGATTTGATCTCTGAAGAACAAAAGTTAGAATGGCATGACTCCCATTTGAAGGAGACTAGGGAAAAACACAACTTCACAGTAGAAGAACAAGAGCGCTTAGTCCCAAATCTTCAGAATTCCGGCTAAGACGATCAACTTTGACTCTTTCATTCATGCAGTCAACAGCATCGAGAAAGCAACATACAAGGAACAAATCACAGAATGAAACTACTATAAGAATTTCTAAACTTAAAACTCTAATCAAGCTTCATACCCCAAGTCCGATTAAAACGCCACTTCATGAACTCAAAATTAACAAGAATACAAGCAGCCAGATTAAACTTTCAACTGGTTACGATATAAAAATAGAGCCAACATACCAGTAGTCGCCATGAGCTCCACCCATTCATGACCACAAGCTCAACGACCCCATATAGGCAAAGAAATTGGCTGATTCAAATCAATACGTGAAAGTCACCCAAAGACGCGCGATTGATTTGCTACTTAATTCGCACAAAGACGCCGCCGGCGATCGTGATCACCAGTTATCGCCGCACTTCATTTCACGCCGAATAACACCACTTTGATCAGTTTACCACTAAGACAAAGCCACGCCACAGAGTCGTATCAAATAAAGACATCGCCATCACTGCGCCCCGAGTTACGTCGGCTTATTTGATCAGTTTCAACTATTCGTATAGTTACGTCGCCAAGAGTCATCACTGCGCCGCATCACTGACAGACTTTAACGCCCCGGTTATCGTAGTCAAGCCACTTTGACGAGCTCACCTCATCTGGCAGCCTACCGTCAGAGTCACTTCACTTCAGCCATTGCCACTGGCCGTCATCGAGTCAGCGCCGTCACTTCAACAGCTCACCACCCAGTGACAAGCCACGCCCGCTGTGAGCCGCACTACCAGTTACATTGCCACTGGCCAAAAAATTTGAGCCACAACGACTGGCAGTCTTCCAACACTTAACAGCGGACGAAGCTCGGCCACAATTAATTCACCATTCACGAGCCTTCCCACATTCAACACGGATCGAAGCTCATCACCATTCACTCACAGCCTCCTCACTTCAACATGACAGCTTCTACCAATTATCCACTTGACTTGCTTCATTCCCCTGGGCCGTCGGACGAGCTCCACTTACCATCCATTTTGACTGTTTGATTCCCGCCACGAATATCTACCACGATTCATTTTACCGTCATCCCGACTACGATTACCCAATTTCATTATTCATTCTAATGAGCCTTTCCAATCACTGCCAACAGTGACGAGCTCGCCAACTTCTTCACCCATTATTTTCCATCACCAACATGGACGAAGCTCAATTCGTTCATTCACCTTCCACTGGTTTCCGTATCGCCACCGCATGATTTAGCCCTCGCCGTCCATTCGTTCACCAGCCTTCCATCATCAACATGGTCAGCCTACACAATTAATCATTTTGACGGTCATCTCGGGCCGTCAACGAGCCCAATTTATCGCCATTCACCTCACCGCCTTCCATCACTCAACATGGGCAGCTCTTTCGCCACTCTTCGCTCCGACGAGCTCTTCCCCGAATGCTACCAACATGGACGAGCGCTCCATTCACTCCATTCATCTGACAGTTCAATCCCGCTCACATGGCAGCCCTAACAACTGATTATTCTTAATTTACTTTCCATCACTCATCATCGATCGAGCCCTATCAACCACTGCCTCACTGTTCTTCCTTATCATCATCACATGGACTAGCCCCACAATTAACTCTGATTTTCGACGAGCTCCACCTCTGAAGGTTCATGGATCGAGCCCACTGCTCATTCCACTTACAAGCTTCAATCACCAAACATGGAATTTTAAGTCTACCTCACTATCGCCTAATGTTCTTCCCCATCATCATGATCAGCTCCGTCAACTATTCGTTTCCTCATTGTGCCTCTCCCATCACTCCGGAACATGGACGAGCCTCGACAATTTATCCTTGATCAGCCCAACTCCCCAAGCTCATGGACGAGCCCCAACGCATTATTCATTATGACAAGCTTCTTCAATCACTCAATACGGACAGCCCTACTCAATGATTCTGGCCCCACCACAGCTCTTCTCATCACCCACACTGACGAGCTCCCGCCTGAACTATTCGCGCCCCGACGAGCCCCATCACTCAACATGGAGCTTATTCTAATAATTAATTCCATTTTGATTTAGCTCATCCCCGGCCATGCGGACGCAGTTCACTCCCGGGCCATTCGGCCCCACAAGCTCTTCCAATCACTCCGCCGACGAGCCCCCAATTAACTATTCATTCCAACGAGCCTTCCGAATGCATCCACATATGGCCTCGCTTCTCAACTATTCGCTCGACGTTCTTCCCAACACCAACATGGACGAAGCTCTACCACATCATCTCCTACCGGCTCTTCCATCACCACGGGACGAGCTCGCTGAACGATTTGCCTCCGACGAGCTCTTCCCATCACTCAACATGGACGAGCTCACACAATTAATCATTTGATTATCATCCCTCGCCAACTCATGACGACGCCCCGCCGGCAACTTACATCTAGCACCTTCCCCTCACCGCATGGATCGAACCCACCCCAATCGCCAGCGACGAGCGAATCCTCTTTCCGAGCCGACAACTCAAATCGCCGCTTGCCAGCTCTGCGGTACGCCGCACCACTGACTGCGCCTATTCATCTCCCCGCCCGATCCTCAATCCAGCCACTACAATCCATGGAGAAAACAATTAGATATATAATGAGAATCATGATCTATTATATATATATATATATATATATATATATATATATATATATATATAGTATATACATATATATGATATATATATATATATATATATATATATAAATATGTTTAAGGCTAAGGATACGTTCTGGTGTCTTCGCCTCGCCAAAAGAAAGTTTATATGAACAAATAAAGTTCAAGATCGTGAAAACATGTACGTAGGAAGATCACGCAGAGGAACTGAATGTACCAACAGGGGTAGGGAATCGCCACTACAGAGTACAAGCCTGATAATAGTTCGTAGAAAAGATTCTTCTCTCGCCTTCGCTCGGGAGTGTCAAAATTGAAGTCCGGGATCCGAGTATGCATCAACAATTTTCCGCTGGAAGGCGAGCCATCCGGGGTGAAGCCCCACCGAGCACCAGCCCGGTCCCCTCACCCGCCCAATGACCCCATCCTCCGCGCCGGGAACCAACCCGCCGATGAAGATTCACGCCGCTACATCCGCCACACTGCCCACCGCTCGCCAATTTGCGCCGTGGCGATTCACGACTGAGCGCCTCTGAAGACCTGCAGACTCTGAAGCTTCGCGACGAAAGCAAATTCTTCGGAAGGTTTTCTGGTCATTCCGACGCCATCACGACATAATTCCGTCAAGATCACGCAGCTCACCTCGAGGTGATGAGCTCCTCCTAACCATCAAGCTCACATCTCTGCAGATCAGCCCTCCTGCCTCGCCAACCATTTCGCGGCCCTCGAGCACTCTCGAACCTCCGCTCTCGCCGCCGCCGCCATTTCGACCGCCTCCCTACTTTCGCCCGAGCGAGCCGAATGGCGATACAATCAGACCTCAGTCAGCCTCCACTTCTAATATATGTCGTGGTTCAGCCGCAAATTTCGCCGTCGTAAGCGAGAGAAGCCACCCTTCGCTTTATAAATTCGGCAATTTACGTACTCGCTTAGTTCGCCTTTCGCCTGCCTTCGCATGAGTGGCTACCAGACACAAACATGAAGTTAACGCCAACACCGAGGCAAGATGGAAGCAATCATGATCGAGACTTACTGAGGCAATCCTCGGGCGGGATAAGGCCAAAGCTCCGTCAACAGCATCGCCTTCGGTCTTCCAAGGTCGAGTCCCCGAGGATGCAGGAGACCACTCGCAAGTTCTATGTTAGAGAGCAAAGAGTCCCGATTACCGACTCTGTTTCGCTTTCTTTCGCCGTCGCTCGAGAGGCTACTGACTTTTCTCCAATGGCGATTCCGCACGGCCATAGGCATGACCACCAACGCACGCTTTGCAGCCGTGACTCGCGATTCCAGCCCTTCACGGGGCGAGAAGTCGGGGCTCGGGGACCACAAGAGCCTCGCCTGTTGAGATGATGAAACGCTTCCTCCGCCCTGACAAAATGAGACGCCCCACTCTCAACTTTGTCAAACCGGCCGCTCCTCAACTGAGCTCGGTTTTTCCTTTCACACCCGAGGCTTCCGAGACGCCGCCCCAAACGAACCAAAATCTCCCCGTGAGCACCAGCAAGAAGTCTAATCCGAGAGATCCCGTAGTATGAAAGAGTGCACCGGCTGCAGGAACGCATCGCGATTGATGGACCTAATGTCCGACCTTATCAATTCCAGCGAAGGACTAGTGGGATATCCCCGCCAACGCTAGGGCTAAGACGTTATCTTCAAAGACTAAGTTCAAACGAAATGGAAACAAATGTAGTACAAAATCGAAACATCCAACCACCTTCGTGACAAGTCATACCAAAAACAAAGCATAAATACCGCGAATGTCGTGAGGCGTTCGGAAGCCGAAACACCCAGTGGTGTCATCCCCGGCCGGCGATGGTATTCCCCAATTGAAACCGCTTAACAAATAACGCCCATGACCTATGCTAAGATGGAAGGTCGAGATCACGCAGAGCCCTAACGCCCGAAAACAAAGAAAGCCCTGGGTGTCCTGCTTAGCTAAAGAGATGTACAAACATAAGCCAAGCTAGGGACACCAGCCCTTTATCCTAAAAAAGCCAATAACCCCAATTAAAATCGCCTCTAACCGTCAGGAGCGAGTCAGAGGGACAAATGTTGAAATGTTGCAGCGACCTTTTCATGAAAGGGTGCAGAGGAAAACGGCTGGCCACGCCAAAGGCGACCTTAAAAACAAACCATCCTGCGCAGTACCTGAGACGCTAAAAGGTTAAGACATCTAGACCCCACACTTGAGCATGCGGGAGGTCGATAACGCATCGCCAGTTGCGTACCCCATACGAAGGGTCGACCTTTACCGGGTCCCACATCTCACGCATACCGAACGCGTGATTATACCAATTTCAAGATATGTAATTAGGTTTATTTTCTTACCCTTATCATTGGGAAGAGGAAATCACTTCACGCCGAACCGACAACCTGAGCGTTCTCACGAGCGCAACGGCGCAACCGAAGAGTCGTCAACATCAAAGACGATTTATCCGACCGACGAAGACGCGTCGCGAAACGCAACCGCAACCCGGTGCTATTGATTAACTGGGTTAACTGCGCCATACGGATACACATCCGAGATGCACGCGGCGCGCGGCAGATGCGATCGAAAGCGGAACGCGAAGCACAAGAACAAAGATGAACGTTGAACAAGACGCGAAATCCGATAGCGCCGGCAGAACGACTTAACTGGTGCGGTCGTCGTTCGGCACTACGGCGCGATGGCGTCAACTCGGCTCATCACATTACGCGAAATCGCGGCGAGTAACGGCTTCTTCTCATCCGGTCGGCGAATCATTAATACGTTGAACATCATCGTGCGAGTGGCGATCACGGCCCGCATCCCCGCGGCAGCGGCGTCGCGACGTTCAGCTGAACGGTCCCGGACACTCGAATATCCGAATACATCGAACCACTAATCTGAACACATACGCGGTATACTAGACATAATATTGATTTATCCCCATTGCGATATTTATCTGAATATCTCGGATCATAACTCATCTGACTGACTGGCAGAGTGATCAACAGAAATATCCAACCAATGGAGGTGATCCTGATCACCCACTGGTTATTGAACATTCGATTTATCAAACAGGATACATCGACAGAGAAAGGCACGCTACCAACGCAAAAACTCACTTCCTTGCCTTTCTTTCTAAGGAGGAAAACTCCGACTTAGGGTGACGGAGCGCCACCAGTACGCCCCCGCCGACCCCTTATTATCTCGTTTCCGCAGAGTGAGCAACGTCCTGGGAGCTTCCAGCTCAACACCAACACCACACGACCCTATCTCAACCCGATAATTCAAAAAGGAAAAGTGGCCCGTGATCCCACAATAACCCGGTCCACCTGCCACTCCCTACGCTCATCCCAGCCTGCTGGTAGCAGATCATATATATATATATATATATATATGAGAGTTATATATATATATATATTATATATATATATATATATATATATATATATATATATATATATAAAGGGCAGAATCGAAATGTGTGACATTTCATTCACACCGTAAGAGGCTGAGGACCGTGCCACGTCCATGTCCTTCCATAACAGCCCGAACAAAGGTCTTGCAAATTCTGCTGTGCCTGCATTACGTGGATTCGAAGAACAAAGGCCTATACACTACCAGCCAAACCATATCTTTCACAACAATGCAAGATAATATTAGCCTGCACGTCCCATTCGGGTCCAATCAAGTCCCCATATAAAGTAAGGAAAGCAATGTAAGACTATTGGATACTCCCATTATAAGGAAGGAGGATTACTCCAAATAAACTCCTTGACTAATCCATCATAAACGGTATATCAATACATGAGGAAATCCCATCCCCAAAGGGAAGAACCCCTAATCATCAGTCTAAATTGATGAATATCCATTATAAATACAAGGCCGCTCCAACACTAAAAGGTACGCCTACTGCAATCTAAATATTCTTCTTTTCTCTGTAGTGAATCTCACTAAGACGAGCTGGCCGCGCGGCTTCCCCGTCGCCCCTTCATGCTCTGGTTCTTCTGTAGGAATGCCACATCCGCAGCCCCAGATCGACACACAGCATCCACCCCAGCCCAAACGATCCGGAAGATCCTCCGCTCCAGCCTTACTGCCATTTTGGTCCAACCGACCACTCCCGCACACCCAAGCCTTCAGCTCCATGGAAAAGTATCATCATCATATAACAGATATATATATATATATATATATATATATATATATATTTGGTGTTCTTTTGTATGTTGTTATGCAAGAATTATCCAAAATTTCATTAATATTACATCGATACTTAAACCACGTTGAAATATAGAACTTGTGGTTACCTGGGGGGTATAACCTAGTCAGAACAGCCAGTATTTAGTAAAGCCTGCCCGCTTCGCCTTAGCGATAGTCCCGGTACTATCCACTTATTGTTAACTAGCAGAGTTTGAGGTGCTGGTTCGACTAAGCTAACTTCATAGCCTCAAAATGATGTTCAGATCGCCATTTAACTCATAGTTAACAGTTCTGAGCTTTCAGTTTTTAACGGTGTACAAACGCCGAAAGGGCCATGAGTAGCTCGACTGATTACAAAAATATTTAAAGAAAATGTTCATCTAAAATAACCAACAAGCAGCAATCAAATTAAAATAAAACAATAAAAGTCAATTAACTTGATTAAAGTTCAAGAGTTGAAGATTTAACATACGTTCATTTAGAAAATTGTTGTGCATCAAGTCTTCTCCTGATGTTCATAAGCCTCGTTTCACTAACTTGGTTCACGAGCCCGGTTAACGAAGCCGCTCACAATCCATTCACGACCGTTGGCACGAAATGTCACGAGTCGAAGTTCGAGGGTGTTCGTACGTTCTACCGCTTAACTTAATAAACGAAGTTCGAACGAAAGCTTTAATCTAGTCGAACGCAGAAAGCAACACGAAAAGTTCTGGCCGCTGTTCTAGCTGCTTTAGTCCTTGACATCAAGAATAGAAATATTATAAAATGTTAAATACATGATTCAATAGGTTTTTATAAAAATAATTATGTTTCATGGTAGATTTAGGCACTTAATTTTATTATTGTTAGTATTGTGACAATGTATGTTATAGTATTTATAGTTTATTAAGATAGTATCTAAATATTATTATATTTGAAACATGATTAATTTTTTATAAATTATACTGAGTTTGATTTTACTTTTATATCAAGAACTGTAATTGTATTTATCGTTGGAAAAAAATCCCATCATGAATTGATAGGCGCCCTTGTATGATCATTGATTTGCTCTCGCGCCGCGTCCGTGACTATATCATCGTTGGGAAAAATCCTCTAATAACACAGAGTGCCTAGGCATTATTGACTGCCTTTATGTGGGCTGGCGGTCTATGGACTATATCATCGTTGGAAAAAACTTTCAAGAATGATAGGCTTAAGTTTATGATCATTTGAATGTCTGTTAGTGGTTTTATCTGTGGAAGATAATTAAAGAATGAAATGACTTATAACTATGAATTAGATTAATTTCACTTTAAGGTGAAGGACTTTCAGTTTTGTGTCTTGTAAGATTTTAATGCATTAAAAGTTATTTTGCTTTTAACAGAAATTTTGTTATGGGCCAATGTTTAATAGATTAAGTATTTTGTCTATTATTTTTTTTCATCAAAAAATCAGTTTTTATTTTTATTCGAATTTTAAATATAATAAATTTTTAAATAAAATTTAATAAAACAGACAGATTTTATTCAATTAACATAAACAATTATGAGCTTTAATTTGATAAAGTATATATTTTTCTATATTAAAATATTTAGATTGACATTTATTTTTAGAATTTTTAAAAACAAATGAAGTTTTTACCATTTGTACTTTATTTTTTTAACTTTCATGGGTCATTTGTGATTTTCTCAAACTTTTGGAGTAGAGTGGCTTTATCTTAGAATGCATGAGAGAAGATAGAAACTCTGAATTTGGTGGATTACACACTCCGAAATCGATTTCACGCATTTCATTCTATTAGTCAGGAAAACGATTTGCATTTTTTTAATATTTTTCTTCATTTTATATATATAATTTTTTTGTGTGTGTGTTCTTTTGGGTATATTGTTAGGTAATTAGACTGCAAATATTGTCATCATTATATTGACTGAACCACATTAAAAAATGGAAAACTTGTGTTTTAGTCTAATCATTTAAATAATAGTGGAGAAACACAAAAAGTCAGCAAACAATGTCTAATATTTCATGAAATAATATGTTAAGGAGGTATTACTTAGATAATTTTAATAAATTATATGTATTAATTTTTTGTCAAATTAGTTGTTAATATTTTTATGATTATTAAGAGATTACATTTTCAAGAGTTATCTAGATAATATTATATTTGAAATATAATTATTTTTTATAAAATTATATTAATATATATTTTATAATAATTTTTTTTTTTTAATGCTCCTTAAATCACTTTAGAAAGACAAGTTTTCTTAAAAATTTTTGTATTTTTTTTTATTTTTAATGATTGAACATATAATCATTAAAGACAATAGTACGGCAAATGCACTTAATTGAGTTCTCTGTATGTGTAGCCTTGCTTGAGTTTGATTCGCTTTAGTGATCTAGGCTGTGACTTTATCAATGTTTGAAAACCCTAAGAATTGCTGATATATAGTGCCTTGTGTGAATGATCATTTGAACGTGTTGAGGGAAAACAAGAACAAATGAAAATGATCTTATAACTTGTTGAGTTAGATAAGATTCTCCAAATATTAATGGTGTGGAAGGACTTTCAGTTTTGTGGGTCGGCCTTGTAAACTACCTGTTTTTTTTTTTTAATAATGAAATTTTTCATTGATTTATAATAATAATTATTTTTATATTTGAACATAAACTAAAAATTATTAAAAACATTAAAGGGATGACACATCTAAGTTAATTTAATAAGGAACAGGTTTGAAGCTTACACAAATAATACCTTATTATGTCATGATATTTAAAATTCCACATCCGATGAAGTATACTAACGATCGTGAGATTTAATTAATATGATTTCTCTACTTGAATCGCTTCACATAAACCAGTTTGAATAAATCTAACTGACAATCACACGTAGTCACAACAAATCGATAATAAAAAAACATAAGAAAACAAGAAAATCAAATTAAAACTCATCGAAAGTGTAAAACCACTCATGGCTGAAAAGCCCAGATTCAGTAGACGATCCGATAGGAGGTGATTTTATGCCAAGAAGGTCAAAAAACCGCCCCTCCTTTTTAATGGGGATTTAAGGAAACAATGGAAGAAATTAAGGTTTCTAGAGAAGAAGGAAAGCATAACATTAAGTTTTTTTTACTTAATGTTGAATAGAAATTTTGTTCTAAATAGTGTTAAATAGGATTAAGTATTTAGTTGTTTTTAAAAAAAAACAACTTTTTTTTTTATTTTTATCTGAATTTAGAGACAATAAATTTTTATATAAAATTTTTTAAATACATATGATTTTATTTAATGACAAAACTAGATTTTATGCTCAGGGGCATAGATTAAAAAATAAGCTAGGGGGGCTTTGAACCTAATTGACTACACGTTTGAATATTTTGCCAAAAAAAAAAAAAAAATCACGTGGGCCATGCACTAGCCGGCTTCACCAATGATTTTATTCAATTAGCATGAAATCGATTATGAGAGTTTCAATTTGATCATAAAATATATGATTTTCTTATATTACAATATTTAATATTTTCTTAATAGTAAAAAAAAGCAATATTTTTTTGTGGATGAAAGTGCGTCTTGGCATGTATACTTCCTTCTCATGGGTCTACTTTCTACTATCATGTCGGGTCTTCCGATATCTTCATTGTCATAGTCCTATCCTCTTTCCCTTTCCATGTTGAAAATGAACTTGAAATTTGGTTGAAATTGATGATTTATGATCATTATTTGTTGAGGTCTGCACTCGTCATCATGCCATAAACATTATAACTAGAAAATAAGTTGAGGGGGCAAAACATTAGAATATGGTTATTTCAAAATATTTCAAAGAAAATGATGAAAATGATTTTCATGTTTAGTTGTCTAATAAAAAAGATAGATTATGTTTGGTTCTTTAAAATACTAAGGAAAGAAAAATGCTTAATCAAATAGTAAATAAATACTTGATAAATTCTTAAGTATTTAAAAAATTATTTAATCTTTATATTGACAAGTTAAAATGAATAAATTTGACTGATGTAGCAAATAAAACTATTATATAAAAATTTAATTCCTTTACTTTTATGTTCCTTCATTTTCTTTCTTCTACTTTTCCTTCCTATTTTCTTTCCTTTAATTTTTCTCAAATTCCTCTTTCCAGGAACCAACAGAGCCCTGCGTAAAATCACACATACATAAATGAAATTATTTAAAATCTTACAATTTTAAATTATACAAATCTACAACTACTAAATTTTGTTTGAAGTAGTAAGTAAAATAATATGTAAATTCAACTATATTTTTATTTTCCTTCATTTTTTCTTCGTATTTTCTTTCCCTTATATATTTTCTAGAAACAAAACATAGTCTAAATAATTTCCATGAGGGAAGAAATCAAAGCTGTTAGAAATTATTTGGGTAAATGGTTTAACAACAATTAGATTTTACTTTGAATTAAACATATGACTTCAAATCCTAATATAACTTTTTTCCTAAAATTTGAGGGGGAATTTAATTTCTGCCTATGCTGTATCCGTCCCCGCTGTAAAAATATCCAAGGTAAGAGTTGTTTTTTCTAATTTATACAACAAACAACCTTTGATTTTGGCTTAACAACAACTTTTATTGTCTTGAAAATCTTTTTTTTTTTTGAATCCTTAGGTTTTTTTTTTAATATTTTTGTATTTTCTTTTCACATTAAAAATGAAGAATCTAACGTGAATGATGAATGTAGTCAACCCCTCCCTTGCTTTGGTCTGAGGATCACTGTGTCTCTTTCACTCTGCACCCTTGCTATGGACTCCTCTTGAAGACTTGAAATGAGTGTTTCACTTCATATCTTCATTGGAATAAAAATTTCAAAAACAAAAAGAAAAAAAAATCAGGGTTTCAAGTTAAAAAAATGGGTGTTGCCATTTAATTGTAAATTTTTGCAAACCACGTGAGTAAAAGTGTTGTTTGTATTTGTTGTTATTACTTGTAAGGTTTTTTTTACAGTTAAACACTTTAATAACAATAGAGTAAATTGTCTCGCTAGTATTCGAACCGAGATCCTCCTTACCTTTTTTAAATGATTGTTACATACCACATAGAGTTAGACACGTTGGTCACTTGGAAAGTTATTATAACTTGAGATTTACGACAATTTTTATATGCATGATGAAATATTTTGTACCAGTCTATAAAGCTAGAGGATGAATTTTTTGTTTTTTAGAAAATAAAATTTATTTTTTGGTTTCTAAAATTTTTTAAAGTTGTTTTTTACCTATTGTAGGTTATTCTAGAAAATTTATATAAATCTATAAAGAAAATATGGTTTTTTTAAATATAGAAAATAGGCCAATCATATTTGATTTAAATAGATATTTGTTTTACAAAATATATATAAAAAAACAGTTTCTTTAAAAATTATTTTTGAAAAATGGTAAATTGATTAAAAGGTTATTTGAAACTAAATTCTTAATGTAATCCTTAATAAATTCAATTGCCATTTTATAAAAATATGGTCATTATTTAATTTTAAAAATACCTCTTTCCCTTTTTTAGAAAGACAAGTTTATTAATTTAAACTAATACATTCTATGAAAGCTATATAATCAAATTAACTAAAACTTTAGACATGATGTAGCATCCGTGTTAATAAATAATATAATGAACAATTGTGTTAAACATGTGATCAAAATTGCATGAGGGGGCAAATTTGATTATTTAGTTCAAGGGTGATATTTGTCATTTAAAAGGAACTATAGTACAATGGTAAACAAGGGAAATCTTCATATGTAAAGTGGTAAAGAGTTTGATATGTGGCAAAGACCTAAGGCATACAAATGGGTCCAATTACTAGTCAAGCCTATACATTAGATAATCCTACGATTAGAATATCCATGTTTAGTTTTTGAAGATATTGAGGATTTACGATTTGATTTAGTTGTTTTGTTCTACAATATGTTTTACGCTTAAATCATTCCGCATACTGAATAAACACCGCAAGCAATATGACGAAAAACCAACTGCCCTACCAAGATATTTAACCATGCACCCATAACAGACGATAAAAATCAATTATCATACCAAATGACACAACCAGGCACACAAGGAAATGATTTACATAATCACAAAAAATAAAATAAAGTCTCAAACTGTAGAATAATTGTTATTTCATTGAGAAAGAAAAATTATAGAAAAATATGTAAATGGTGAATTTAGGCCTAGAATGCTGTCAAAACACACCTCATTAATGAAAAAAGGGGCTAAAAAATAGAACAATTGAAAAAAAAAAATGAGGTGCAGCTAGGATTTCCTCGGTTATAAAATTTTATTAAAAAAATAACTCTTTCCTTTAAAAGTTATCTGTGATTACATAAACTAATAAAACACATTCTTGTTCAAAATAAGCAATTTTTCAAGAAAAATATGGAAGTAGTTAGATTTATAGGGTTATTTAAGATTCTTTAATCAAATATTTCTTTAAAAATCCACAAGCGGTTATGTCTTTACTTTGGGAGGTGGTCAGAAGACTCAAGAAAACTTAATATTCTCGAAAAATGGCAAATGAATACTGGTAAAAACCCAAATTTTCTAGATTTTGGATGACGAAATGGGATTTCACCGTTGAATCGCCTCACAACGAAGCATCACGCCGAATTTCGTCAATCAGACACTGGTAATTTCACGTTTTCGAGGCACCGCTGCCAAGGTCATAAATGCTTGAAAGACATGTGATATGACAAAAGTCACCTACTACATGTACCAAGACACGTTGCAAGATTATGTAGACATGGAATGGATGGCCTGGGAGAGCGCCAAGTACAAAACAGAAATGGGCTACGATAATTACGTAAACAGCACGATAATAGCATCGAAGATGATCAAAGGCTCATCTCATCGGCAAAGCAAAGATGCAGTGGTGCTGGAATTGAGGAACTAGAGAGAGCGTGATTCTCTCTGTAGATTTCCTGTACATTCAGACCATCTGCCTCGACTGAGCAATGTCGATCACGCCACGAGGGCTACTCGTGACACCCCGATTTGGCTATTCATTAACCCAAGAAGTAGAGATATTTTTCCTACTTCTATTTTCACAAGAAATATGTAAATGGTTAGGAATGTTTTGAAACTTGTTTTAGCTGTGAATCTTCCATCTCTCAAAAGCTGAACCGAGCGAGAAAATTCTATTGTGTGGTCGGGAATAAAGGCTACCTCGAGGGTTTTAACACTGTCTACATGAATAGTAACATGAATTCGTGTGATTTTTATGATGTTGAGTGATTCAAAAATAATATCTGTTATATTTACAATTATCATTATGAGCTAATTTAAAAGTTATTTGGATGTAGGTACACTGAATAACATGATTATCATGAGTAAATTATGTTAATACATGCATGTGAATTGTATTAGCATAAAATTATTGAATTAGCATAATGCATTCCTATATACTAGGGCAGCCTAGAATATTAGGTAAGTGAGGCATGACATGAAATGAAACAAAAATGAAAATGTCGTGAAATGGAATTTTGACTAAGATTTTCCAAGAATTGCCTAGAGGATCATCCACTGTATCACTTCTGATGAGGACCATGACTGTTTTAGAGTTATCCAAAGAATTCGCCTGAGAGCATCCAAGACTCGCCTGAGAGGTAATCCAAATATTTGCGTACTCAAACTTCTAGTAGTTTTCAAGAACAAAGTTTTGTTGTGAAACTGGATATTTTTACTCAGATATCATTTAGGCATGTAAGGAGGGGAGTCTATGAACTCGAGACAAATTGCATGTAGACATTCGAGTAGGTTTATGAAATTGCTTAAATGTGATTTTTTGTCATGCATGTACACTTAGTGGCAAACCCATGTGTGAAATTATCTCATCAGCTTTGCCTACCTTGTCGAGGACTGCTATTTCAAAGTGGCCGTGGAGCGGTCAGGAAGGCGGCACTCACTAGAGGCTGCATGTTAGAAGAAAGCCGACTTGTGGTTTTGATATCATTGCATAACATGTATTATAAATTGTAAACTTTTAATATATGTTGTATTAAGAGAATGTTAACCTTTAACCATGTAAGATAGTTAGCTGGATATTTTGTGAGTATCGATGCAGCCCAAGTGGCCATTATTATACTTCGCATGTGGACCCCGTGGTGGGCCTCGGGCTGCAAACTTGTCAGGGCAGGTTTGCACCTCGGGGCAGAGCCCCGTATAAAGGAGACTTCCGCCCGATTTTCATGAGGGAAAAGCCGATAACCCAGACATCCACTTAATATTCAAAGATGGGCTGTCAAAGACACCCTGCTTCTTGGGGATCACAGCTATTGCTTGAAATCATCTAAACAAACTCCTCATCGCTACTTCTACCATGGAGTCGTAGTTTATAGCTCTTGAATCCGCAGTAAAGAAGGCGTTAAGGAACTTCCCCGCCGAATTCTCGCGCCGACACCTTGGTGGCTATGCATTGCGGACATAAGTAGCAAATATCACCGAAAAATAAAGCATTCAATGAGAAAACAAATATATTCATTAAGCATGAGGTTGTGAAAAATGCTACGAAAGATGGAATTATTTCCATTGACTATGTAAAGTCAAAAGTACTCTGGGCTTGATCCTTCGACTAAAACTCAAAGAAAATTAATTCAGAAACATCGAGTAATAGAACAGGTATCAGTTTCAATACGGTTAGCATGATGGGAATCCAACCTTTATGATTGGCATCCATGAAGAAGTCTGGCGGGGTAATAACAACACTTGATAATCCTTACTAGCACCGAAAAATTGTCCCTTCCTATGGTGTGTTGGTGGTGCTAGAATGCATATATTTGAGAGATGAGTGGGATACCTTAATGATTTCATATCTTATGGTGGTATGATGATGAATGTACATATGCACTTAATGAAATCCTCATATGTGGGAGGCTACTCCCATGAAATGATATTGTAAAAAATTTAGAGCCCTATGAAATAATCGGGCACTATACGATCAATCGCGCAGACAACCACATCAACACAACAAGAATCATGATAAAAATAGGCATGATAATAAGGTCATTAATTTATAATCAAGAGTACTGGGTTCATATGACTATAATCCATCTGTAATGTAAATTTTATTCATCTATGTTTCTTATTTATAGTTCATTGAACACTAAATTGCTGTGCTCACACCTCTTTCCATATTCCAAGCATAATGTTTTAAATTCTAAGATTCTTTTTGTAAAAATGTGGGGGATTGTTAGCAAATAAAATAGTTTTCAAAAAGATCTTGTCCCATGGAAAAATATAAGAGTCTTGGCTGAATATATACCAAAACCATTTATGGGTTTGTACAAGGCTTGAGATGCAGAGGTTTCACACAAGACAAGCACAGGGTACTGGTTTCAAAGCCTATAATTTAATAAAATCTGATGGATTTTCCCCACTCTCACCTTCACTCCCGCATTTTGACACTTAGCTTGCTCCTTTTGGCTTATTTGCCTAAATGAACTTATTTTTATAATTTAAAATTCAAAACTGAACCGGGGTTTTGAATTAGAGAATCCGCTCAACTGCTTCTATCCAATGGGGCTATTTTAAAATAAATTTCTTTAATTACACTTAATGGCCACTATATTTTCAAATTCAAACCAAAGGATATTATCTGATGGTCACATCTGATGCGAGCACACTTCCACCGCTAACCTCTTGCTCTTTGCTCCTCTCCCCTTCGATGTTCCTGCCCAAAGAAAAACATGATGAACTGCTAAATTTTGAATCAATTAATTCTAAGGACAATGTTTAAACACGCCTTATGCCAGCCTTGTTGCTTTTCAACTGGCACGCCTCCTTATGAGCTTCTACTACCACAAATTCCACAATCTATCTAGATTTCTTCTCATAAAATAATTACTCTTCAAATCCAAACAAAGAATGGCACAACACAGATATCCTTGCATCATTTGCATGGATCGGTTGCCCTTCCATGGTGGTAAAGAACTGGTGAAGTTGTTAGTATAAAGAGTCTAGAGAAAGGAGGGAAGAATGGTTATGGTTGTGGATAGGTGGCATGGTTCGACAGCCTAACCATGCCACTGGGGTAACGTGATCAAGTTTGCGCTTGCTTATTATTTATATAAACCAAAAACCATTTTTTTTGTGGTTAAATCCATATATCATTTTTTGGTTAATCTATAATTTAAAACAAATTTATAATTCCATAATTGTATATTAGTTCAATTCCAATAATTACTATAAATACATAAATGCAACAAAAAAATGAATAAATTGTTTTCGATTCATTTGTAATCTCATGTACTTTGGTTACTATAATACATCCAAATAATAGCAGAAATACATAAGATTAGATAATTTAATCATGATTTTTTTTAATTCCAAGCACATGTTTTAACAACTTAAAAAAAAAAAAAAAAAAAAAACTACTTCTAAAACACCACAACCTATATGTGCTTTGGTTTGATCGATTTATAGGTCCAAAGAGTGTCTTTATATTATATACGTTACCACTAATATAAGTCTTCTTCCCTAAGCTTCAAACAAACATTGTAATTAAATATTAATGTTACCCACCAACCAAAAAAAAAAAAAAAAATTATAATAATTCATCTACAAAAATTTAAGAAACTATGAATATTAATGAATTATATCACAAATATCAATACTGTTTGTATGAGATTTACTCTACACACACACTACACACACACACACACACATGACACACACACACATATATATATATATATATATATATATATATATATATATATATATATACACACATTATATTTTATAATTTAGTGTATAATATTTGTATTTTTTTATTTTAGTCAAGCGAACGAAACGACGCTTGTGATTTATAAACCTAGAGTCCCAAACCAAACCGAGAATTGTATAAAATAAAACCAAAACTGAATCGATTTAGTTCGCGAACCTTTGTTCAGTTTGGTTTGGTTTCTCAATCGGGCCGTTTTTTTTTTAGGTTTTTTTTACCCACCCCTAAATTGCACAGAACTTTCCATTTAGTGAGCTTGTGCTTCTTCATTAGGAAGAGTAAGAAGAAACATGGTGTGAAATAAATCAAACATAAACTGGGCAGAGGAGTAGAAACAAGTGAGATAATTTTTGTACTATGGTTGAGGATGCTATTGTTTTTTTAGCGGATACCATATGCTACTTCACAACTTCATTTATACACACAATTGCTCCTTTTAATTCTGTTAAAATATCTATTCTTTTCAATGTCAAGATTATATTCCTTCATTTGATGATACCTTTTGTTCCATGAGGACTGGTTTCAGCATGCTGGTCTTTCTACGTTGTTACATATGGTATCGTCGAAGCCATCTGTTTCCTCCTGACAATCATATACATCATGTAATATCATTTGGTTGATACGATAAGATGCTTCTTACATATATATTTGAAAAATGGTAATAATTTTATTGATTCACTACAATACATTGATGAAACATAAAATCAACCTAAGAAAACTTTTGAGGAATGACACAACATCCGTAGTTTATTGATACAGAAGATTGACTCAAAGCTTACATAATCGATAACTCATATAATAATTATAATACTGGTAACTGCAAATTTTACAACATATTGACAACTATGATTTGATGTCTCCCATCAATTTGTTTTGTCGTGAAGAACACTCCACCGCTAAAAAAATAAGACGACATAACCACACTGTGTGACTTTCCCAAACCTGTGGGTCCACGCTTGACTACCCACAACCCGGCTGAACTAGCATGCCTCAGTGTCATGAGACCCATGTGCAAAAACGGGTCACTGGGTCATACATCATACTCATAAATGTATATTTATACAAATGATTTAATTACAATTTGTTTTACAATTGTGATGACTTATGTTCTATAAGCAAAAAAATGGGTCTCTGCTCCAGAATCTCTACATAAAATACAAGATAAGGCCGCTTTGGCCATTTCTTCGCTCTTCAGGTTCCAATGGCCCATTCCTAGCAAGGCTCGTGATCAAAATATATTCCTACAGAGAAGCGTCGAATATGAATCTCCCTACTTGTTACTTCCCACCTAAGTGTACACACTTACATTACCAAAAGATTCAACACATGCTAATATATCATCATATATTAACAGCAATTAATCATAAATCATGCTGATCAAATGATAGCACATGATAAGATTACCACATAAAGCAGCAGTAATAATCCACAGCTTCATCTTTAATCGCCCACAAATCACGACGCGATGTTATTTTCTCATTTAATAATAACACAACATCACACACACCATGAACAAACGTGACTCCGTCCAAAACCACCCAGTGGATTGGTCGCCTAACAACCTTGGAATCTTAAACCCATCGGCCATCCAGCCCCACAAACAAACTTCATCCATTATGCGGTCTTAAACAAAAAAGCAAGCTTCTTTGAGGTAAGATCCCAAGCATTTTAGAGTTTGTCAACTCTAATACTTCGGTGATCGACGCTAAGCTCACCGTGAGGATCAATCCTCCTCCGCCCGCCCTCGACACCGGGCCTCGATCGTCGGGGCCTAGAGAAGGTGGAGCCTCTCTCTCTTAAAACCCTTTCATCTCTCTCCGAGTTCTCTCTCCTTCTTCCTTCCTCCCAAAAACCAGTCGAAGACTTGGTCAAGACAGACTGGTCTCCTTCCGACTTCGCCTTTCGCCTGATTTCATCGGACACCTCGATTACCTTATCACCTGATTCTCTTCTAACTTACTTCAAACTAAGACGACGCCATTTGTCACATACTTCCACTCGAGCTCAGAACGTTTACTCCATACCACACGCCAGCTCCCGCCACCATAACGTGTCATGTCCCGCACTCCTCTACTTATCAAAATGTGAACTCGACCGCCCTGACCAACGAATTCGACGTGGTGGGCCTAGATTTCGCGAGACGATTTCAACCTGAAGTCTGCTTCGTCATCCAAGATCTATACTCCAATCTTTCTCAATCGAAATTGTCATTTATCCTTCCTGAAATCTGTGATTTTCCTGGTCTCACACTCCATGAACAAACTGGCAGACAAACCATATGCCACAACATATCGATGATAAATCACAAAAACAAAGTAAAAACTCAAATCTTATGAAAAGAATCTTCGCTATTGAAAAGAAAATGATAGAGTAGGGTGATTTGCCACAAGAATGAAAAACACCCATTTTTGCTTAAGGAAGAGCTGTAAGAAAGAAAAATGAGGGGCAGGGAGTGAGGGACGACTAGGTTTCTTGAAGTTAAAAAAGATACTTTCTTATATTTTAGAATATATTTTTCGAGGAACATGATGCTTTTGAATAGTATCTACAAATTAGGGTGCATTATAGTATACAATAAACTATATATTATACTTGGATAAAGATATATGGCTTTGTTGTGATAGCTTTCCTTCGAGAGAGTACTGGTCTTTTCTTAGAATACAAGAAGAGGAAACTCTATAATTGGTGATTATGACACCTGAAATTGATTGCTCCCAGATTTCAATTTTTAGTCAGTCCTAAGACCATTTCATGTCTATTCTTGCTTTTGTTTTTTAAATTATGACACTGAGAATTGGGTGCTCCTCCAAATCGTTTCTTCAATTAGAGTTTTTTTGTGAAACTTGTGTTTTAACTATTGGATTTAGGGAATACTGCAAAACATAAAGAATGCCAAATACATGGTTTAGTATAGGTTTTATAAAATAATTGTTTCTATGTACCTAAGTATAACTTAATAAATTTTAGGTACCATCTAAATTCATTTATTATGTTGTTGACAATAAAATAGTATCTACTATTATTAAGATAGTATATGTTATTAATATTATATTTTAACTCATAATACTTTTATAAAATCTTATTATACTATATATATTTCAATATTCTTTATGCTTTTGTAATATTCTATATCAATGGTTTGGAAATATGCTTTCTGAAAATCTTGTATCTTTTTTTTTTAATTTTCAACGATTGGACAAATAATACAAACTATAAATCCTAATTATTGAAGATTATTAGCCTTATGAGTTTGATTCGCCTCTAGAGATCAAGGTCTGTGACTTTATCATCGTTGGAAAAACTTTAAGAATTAATATATAGTGCTCAAGATATTAAAAATGATTAAGGAATGAATATGACTTAGAACTTGTTGAGTGGGATTAATTCACTCTGCGGTGATGACTTTCAGTTTTGGCCTGTGTGATTTGAATAAAAGTGGCAACTTCCACCATGTATTATTCTTTATTAATTCTTTAGTTCACAAGCCTTCATATTCGGAAATTGACTCGAGGTAAAGTTTGTTTTTTTAGTTGTTATAATAAATTGTTTTGCTATTTTAAAAAAAAAAGAAAAAGAAATCCAACCTTTTTTTTATTTTTATCTGAATTTTGAGATATTAAAATTTAAAAATACATACAGATTTTATTCAATTAACATGTGTCCATCATGAGAGTTTCAAATTGATCATAAAGTATACATGATTTTTTCTTATTAGAATATTTTATGTTGTTTTTTTACTTTTTTTTTAAAACTAAATAACTTAGCATGCTTTGTTCTTTTTTCTAACTTTTTCATGACTCACTCCTGAATTTTTTAAATTTTTGTTGGAATAGAAAAACCAAGAAATATATATTTAGTTTCTTTTAACTTTTCTTAATGCATTTTTGGAATGTTTTTCTTGAGAAAAACTAAGGGAGTTATGATTATAAGGAAAATCATATTTTTAGTGATCTAAATTGTTCCTGATTCATTTTCATGCTAATTAAAAATATATATATATTTTTAAATTTTATTTCAAATGTATAAAATTAAAGATAGTTTTTGAAAAAAACAAACGACTTAATACTAATCCTATTAAATATTTATTTAGAACAAAGCCATTTAACATTGCTAAAAAACAAATGTCACTTTAGTTTTCTTATCAAACAAAATTCAAAAATGATTTATCATTTTCTATTCAATGTACTAAAAACTGAGCCATAAGTCATAAAATTGAAAAACTAAATATTTAAAGCAAATCGCTTTAAGAAAAAGCCAAAAACAAACACCATCTCATCGCATTCTCGTGTTTGAAGGATGAGCGGGTCTTCACATGTATATTCTTCTTTCATGACGCTACTATACACTGTTAAGCCGGCCTTCTACATGTTCAGGGTCGTAGTCTCATCCTTTCCTCTTCCAATGAAAAGTGAAAACTGAAATTTATTGGAATTGAATGATTATGATGCATATTAGTTTGTTGAGGTCCGCATTCTACTTTCATCAAGCCTCAGAAATGTTCAGATCAGTTATATGTTTTTTCCTCTTTCATAGAACAAACAACCTTTGATTTCGCTTAACAACAACTTTTATTGCTCGAATTTTTTTTTCCTTTTCATTCCAGCAATCTTTAGATTATTTATTTATTTATTTATTTTGTATTTCGTATTTTGCTTTTCTACATTAAAAATAAAAGATCTTGAACGTGAATCATGAATGTAGGTCAAGTCTCCCATCATTTTGGGGTCAGATTTCACTTTTGTGTTTCTTTCATGTGATCCCTACCATGAGTCCTCTTGAAAACTTGAAAAGAGGTTTCAGCCTTCACCTGTATCAATGAAGTACTTTACATTTGAGCACAATCCGTTATATGCCATCGAACCACATAAAAATTGTGTATGCTTTTACTTTATCACAAAATATATCACATCTGCTTTACGCACACCAAGTCTCACATGAGGAGTTTGCACGCACAATAACATAGTCCCAACATAGACTGTAACCTGAAAGGCACACTTATATATGTCATAAGTTTTGTTCTTGTTTGTTGTTTTAACTTATAAATTTATTTTTTGCAGGTGTTACATGAGATTTATGATGATTTTTTACGCAGAGGTAGGTTTTATTTGAGATGTGTTTCATAAAAGTACATTGTTTTTAATAAGCTCAAAGAAAAATAGAAAAGGTATGGTTTTTCTCATGAAAAAGGTTGTTTTTACTTTTTTTCTTTTTTTGAAAATTTAAAATCAAATATAGATATAAAGAATGATTATAAAATAAAGTAAAGAATACTTGATTTTGAAGTGATAGTTGTTTTGATAAAATAACATAAAATTGTTTTTTCAAAATTACTTCTCAAACAAAGCTCTATTTTATTTTTCTAATTTCAATAAAATTATTATATAATATCATAACTCTTTTCTTCTCGAAATGCTCTGATTAGAGAGAGACATGTTAATATTTATATTAACGGGTGGAAATCATCTCGACAATCTCATTCCTCATTTGAACTTAATTTATCGAGAAAAATAAATAGATATAAAGAATTATGAGAAAAATTGCTGCACCTTTATACCATGTAGCAGTATTGTAAGTATCATGATCTTTAAGATCCCTTTTTCGATGGGCTCGAACTTTGTTTGGCCTTGGACTTTGCTTTCGATTCCACACCTTTCGCTATCTTGGGAGGCGAGACACTTCCTAAACGGTAGTGTCTAAAGAGTCGCTGGGTAAGCAGGTCAAATCCATCCAGGCCTGCCGAAGTGATGCATGCAGGATCGGCACGCTTCAATGAGCCGTTCTACCCCATATGGAATTCTACGTGGCGCCCCGAGCACGGGGGTCCGTTGTTACCATCAACTGCGAATACAAGTGGATGTCGGTACCCGACACCATGAAAAACTCGGGCAGGTCTCTAACTTTGTGCGGAGGGCTTTACTTAAATACGATACCTGCGTATACTTGTCTAAGCGATGCGCGATATATCCATCATGATACATGCATGGATAAAAATGGCCTCTTGGCCCATAAGCCGATACTCATCAATGTACCAGCTATATCAGTAGTTACAAGAGTTAATATGTTTTTACTCTTATACATCACATATATTAAACAGCAGGTTCTAATTCATGTATACATCATCAAAGCCCTGACAGGCTTTCTTCTAGAAATCCTTAGTCTCAGAAGCAGGCCGTCCCCTCGCACGCTCCCTGTACCTGTAAAATAATATCCCTCGACAGGGTGAGCTAATGCTCAGTAGTGGAATCGCCCTAAGTGGACTACTCTCCACCTAAGTGCAGTGTAATGTTCCAAAATAAACATACATTCAAGCAAATGCATGATCCTACTTGAATGTCTACATGACCAGCTTCGGATCAGGAGTCTCATCAGGCCTTTCTCTCACACTTTGCTAAGCCTCGTATGAGAATTATTGTTTTGTTAGTTTGTGGGCCAACCACTCCGATGTGTATATATCAATTGGAGCGCTCCGGCGATTGATATATTATTTGTTTGTGGACACCCTCCGATGAATATCAGTGAGCCGCTCGACTGATTGATATTTTTTAATTTGGACTACCCTCCAGATAATTAATGTTTTAGACTATCCTCAGAACCATTTTTTTACTTTGAGAGGTCCTAGGGTGAAACTTAAATATGAGGTGGAATGCATGCATGCCAATTCCAATACAAACCTAATCACATGCAAGCAGAAACATGCACATATCCACATAATATCCAATCACACAATCATGTCATGTAATTAATCAATTCATACCTCAAAATTAACTCACTTGGGATAATGATCAAACACGAGCAATTCGACTTGAATCACTCGACCAAGCACATTTTCACACAAAAATATATTTTTACAAGCCACTATTCCTACGAACAAGAAACTCAGGTTTTACTACTCAAACACACATCCATTCATCTGGCTTCACTTTTGTGAACCCGCATTTCACACCTACTTCCTACTCATTCCAATCAACACATGATTTATTATGCAAACACACCTGATACCCAACCACTGCAAGGCCACGGCCGCTACTGGGTTCATATTAATTCGGTTCCAAGGTTCGGGACCGATCAAACGTGCTCCTAATACCAATCGACTCAAACATTTACCGTGTACTTAAAAAGAAGGAAAAACCCAAGTAGGAGAAACCCCTACCTTCCTGAGTTTGTCTAAACTCACAACCGTACCACGCGTAGGCCGCCTCAGAGCCTTCTTGTCTTCAAGACCGGTCGGATCATACAGGATATTTTAGGAGAAGCTCTCTCTAAAGAAAATCTCTCAAAATACACTGATATATAAAAATCAGTTTCCCACGTTTTTTTTTTTTCTTCTCATTTTTGTTGGAGAAGAAGCACTATCGATAATTTTTGTCTGGCTGACTTAAATAAATCCCATAACCATTACGCCCTTCATTTCCCGCTTTTGACATTCGGGCACTATCTCTACCGCTCATTTTCACTATGTCATTTTCATCATACTTATTATATATAATATGAGTACTTGTTATATGTGACTTTCGCCGGATTTTAAATTAAGTATAAACACTCCAAACGCCATGCCTTCAAACGTGCCGACCCGACATTTGGAATTCGAATAAATTTACTGCAGTTACTTAAATTTCCCGTAAGACGATACTAACGGTGAACTAAGCCATTATCCGAGATCTAAAAATTAATTCCGGATTTTTAACCGAAATTAACAACTTTGTAATCGAAATTACGATTTTTCCCTTTTTCCAGAATTGGAATTTCTCGGGTCTTACACTACCCCATATGGGAAGTTTGCTAAAATACATCTATATGGAAATCCGCAAGAGCGATATATTAGCAAATTTCACCTTCGAACTCCTTACTCTCTATGAGAGAGTTAATCTGATAAGGGAAGGATAATCCATGATATGAAAATTAGTCTGATAAGGAAAACATATTTATCCTTAAAATAGAGATTCCTTCCCGAGATAGAGGGAGAGTCGGCAAACCATTGTCTATAA